>JASXSY010001869.1:0-114158 GCA_034509805.1 Sipha maydis | reverse complement strand
ATAAATTATGAGTATTTGAACACAAATCTCGTTATATTCTTTCAAATTTACTAATTTCTGTGAAAACTTTATTTGTTAAACAGTTCCTGATTTTTTTTTTTTTTTTTTAATCAAATTATTTAATCATTAAATTTGTCGGAAGAAAATAAACGCTGAAACATAGTATGCACAAAGACAGACAGATGTATTTTGAAGTGAACCCGGTGGGCCTATGACCTATCGTTTATTGAAGATTGTTGTCTAAGGTGGTAACGAACAACGGAAAAGCACCTACGAGAAGTTCTCGTCCTTACGTGGTTCATATATATATATATATTACCGGCAATATGTGTAATTCAGTCATTACATAATATGTAATGACTGAATTACACATATATTATAATGCCTAGGTATTTTATAAAATACCGGTTGATTTTAGGCAAATTATTTAAAAAAAAAGATATTTTAGCATTATATATACTTCCTAGACATTTTATAGAGTACCTAAACAAATTTAGGCAAAGTATTAAAAAAGTTGTGATTAATTTTATGATAGTATACTATATTAACATTATAACATTTTAAATTATATAATATGTACTATTTTTTACAACATGTTAAGCTAGAATGACAACGGGAGTTATACAATATTTTGTTTTTAACAAACAAACATTTTTTACTTTGGCACCTTGTTTTACATGTGCATTTTGTAAACCCCTGCCCGCTGCCTGTTGACTGTTGACTTGCGACAGATCGCAATGCACGCTCTTCAGCTGGTACCTCATTTAAATTCAATAGTTTTTTTTGACAAACGGTGCACTGTGACCTAGCATATACTTGTCTTAAAGTTTCATTCTTGGTCCCCAGTCGATAGAAACCATCCTTTGTAATCTTTTAAAAAATACACAATTAATAATAATAGAAAACTAGTTTAAAATTGTGTAATATATACCTCGGTTACAATTACTAGTATATTACGAGGATCTAAACGCCCTTTATCGACATCTGGTACTGGAATCCGAACCAATCTGTTGAACCAATCTCAACTGGAAGAAGTTTTTTGTCTGACAGTTTTTTAATTTTTTCAGCCTGAATTTTTAAATTTTTTGTTGCACTTTGTTGTAGGTTAAGAGCATTTTTGTTATTTGTTTTAATTTTTGCACTTGAGTCCTCTAATTCAATATTATCTGTAGTTGTGGCATTTGTAGTTTTTTCACTTTCTGTAATTGCTGTTAAATCTTCTTCTGTTTCAATATTTTCTACGACTTCTTTAGGTAAATTTGGCGTATTTAATCCGATTTTAATTTTGCATCCAAATAATGCTTCATAGGGAGTAGTATTTATACCTGCATGATAAGCTCTATATCTAATCAGCTGAATGAAACGGAGACCTTGACTCCACTGTGTAGTATTTTGTTCTAGCATCCATGTAGTCAGCATATTTTCTATGTGTTGATTGGCACGTTCCACACTACCCTGGCTCTGGCTATGTCTGGGCTTGCCATGTACTATTTTAAGTTCAGGCCAAAGATCTTTGAGGCTTGAAACAATTTGATTAGAAAATGCTCTACCATTATCTGATTGCAAAACACTAGGAGCTCCGATTAGTGTAAAAATATCTATAATATTATAAGCAACTAATTCAGCTCGTTTGAATTCTAAAGGTGTCAATATGACAAATTTTGTCAAGTGGTCCTGATAGACCATTATAAATCGGTATTTACCATCAGGGTGCGATTGGAAATCAATAAGATCCACTTGGCACCGTGAATTAAATTCGTTAAATACCATTGGCTCAACAACTACACCTTTTTTAATTCCCTTTTGATTTTTTTGACAAGGTTCACATAAGCTCAAAAATAATTCGATTATACTTCGAGCTATATTTTTATACTTGTTAGATAGTTCTTTAATCATACGATCTCGTCCACCGTGACCAATTGATTAGTGAGCATTTTTCATTACATCATACAACTCGCTTTCACGAATTTAATACAGGATATTTTCATTTTCATTGACAGGAAAAATTAGTTTCTTATTGTCTTGTACTATTAATGCGTCATATCTAAATTATAAATAAAATGTATTATTATTGTAGTTAATTATTATTTATTAATTATTATAATAATTTTTAGGTTGGAATGAATAGCATTGAAATATAATTCGATCTAAATTTTAACGCAAAAAAAAATTATTCTTATATATTTTTAATATTTTTGAATTTCAGTAATATATTGTATTTACTATCTATATTCTATACGCTTATTCGTTTTTGTTCTAATCTAAAATTAAATAACTCTTATTTACTGACCTTTTTTGCAACCAAAAATCCTGAGGTTTTTTTCGTTTTGAGACATCTCAGCATTAGAACTTCCTCTACCAACTCGTCATATCGTTCATCGGATAATAATGTGTTATTTTTACCTAGATTTGCCTTTAGTACATTTAATTCTGTATAAAACCGTTCCATTATGAATAATATTATAGTTAATAAGCGAAGTGAACACTTTACACGTATACGTTGTTAATAGTACTGAAAATGATTTAAACACAAGATTAAATATTGAATAACGCAATCAAGAAATTAAATGTATTACATGCTATAGTAATATTACATTAATAATTGGGAAAATATACTCGTAAAATCGGTTATCTTCGTCAATATCTGTGGGTATTCATAATTTAAGCGATAACATAATGTTATTACCTAATTTTGATTAGGCATTATACATAACGACTAGGGGGTATGTGTATAATTCGTCTGGTCATTTCAGTCATTTTATTAAATTTTATAAAATACCTAGGCATTATATGTCATGACTGAATTTCACATATTGCCGGTAACATATATATGTTGCTGGTATTTGTTGGTATAAACCATAAATGGTATACTACGAGAGGCGCGCACCGTGTAAAGTGCATTTTTATATATTATACTTGGGGATCGAGGAGAGTGGTAGTTGACAGGTGTGTGGGTGGGCGGGGTGGACTAGTCAGTGGTAGTGGGAAGACGAACTGTTGGAATGGTTGGAGGGGGCTGGTCGGGGGTATTCGAGTTGCACGCGACTGATAGGGTTCACTCGCCGTCGCCGCACCGGCCGCTACGGTTACACGCTCAAACCCCCGTCGCGGCGCGGGCGAACTCTATTTCCAGTGACGTGCGTATGGTTCTCAGTGTCGCGCCGACCGTACTAGCGAACGAAGCCGAGCAGTGTCGTGTGCTGCTTCTGCCGTCCGAAAAATTCGCGTGCGAGACGACATGGGCAAAATTGCGTGCAACCGGAACCGGGTTGCGGCCACCGTCCGGCAGTCTAGCCACTACGTTCTGACGCGTTCCGAACTCTTGGCGCGCATCTCGAAAATGGTTAGAATTTGTCAATTTTTCACTCATTTTTTTTCCCCTTACAAAATTTTCAAATTTACAACGAGGCCTAACTGAATTGTTTTCGCTCTAGTATGGTTGGAAACGGGTTTCTATTCAAAAGCGCTTAGTAAGAAGAAAAAAAATGAAAATTCATTAGTTATTTCTGAGTATTTCATTAAACCAAGCGTATACTTCGAAAGTGTACGATATATTATTATCAAAATAATAAATGTATAAAATATTTATGCATGTTTGTGTTTGTGTGTGTGTGTGTACCTTAGCGAACGTATTGGATGTATGTTATGATGAAATTAGTACATGTAAAACGACATTTAAAAAATACAGTACGTGTTGATTTATACTAGTCGGTTAAGTGTTTTTCGTAAATTTTGTAATCCGACATTCTGCGGCCGGTCCGAAAAGTTTTAGAGCGAACGTTTTAAGGACATGACTTCTGGATATATTATTATATATTTTATCTTTAGAAATGTCTTAAAACATAACTCGTCGTTTTCATTTATTCTCCGGAGAACAAGTTTTAAATTAAGTTAAATTCCCCCTCAAGTAAAAGTTAGTCATTTATAATAAATGATTTAAGATCAATTTCACATGATCTTGAACAATTTTACGCCTTTTAGCATTTCTCACCTATTCTATGTAGTTATACAATATCTTCACAGCTTTGTGAAATATTTTATCTATAACAGTTATAGTAGTATTCCAAACTTATTTGTAGAATGTAAAAATACCATATTCATCATATTGTCATATCATTATTGATTTTTGCATAATTATTTTTTTTATCGTAAATCTCAGCGATGGAATTTTTTCCATTATTCACCGACTATTATTAAACTTTTTGTACCTTTGTCGCGAGGTAATTGATACGAACAAAAGATACATACTATTTGTTGTTTTAACCAATTCAATTTTTAAGACGGCTGTAGAACTAGGGGGAGGTAATAACATTTATATTTTGCAGTATTTTATTTTTTATTTTTGTTTTAAATGTAATTAAAAACTAGCGACGAACATAATTAAAAATAAGTTTGTACGGTTAACGAACGGTTAATGAACGGGTAGTATTATATGTATACCATATTATTTTTATTATTATTAGTAATTATTATTACTATTATTATTTTGTGTTTACTCATGGTAACGCGAAATTGAATCCATCGGATAAGCAGCTACTCTGCGCACAGATTACTATAATTCACTTTGGAATTTCTTAACGGAGTTCTACAATAAATAAACTTTAAGAACCTAAAAAATGTGATTTATGAATGTAATTTTATGTTTGCGGGGCTCATTCGTTCCAATTAATTTACTCTGGTTATACTTTTTTTTTTTTTTATGACACTTCAATTCAAATATTTAAGTTTGTTTTCATTTAGTTTGGTATTTTGGAATTTGTCAATAACCTCTAATCAGTAGATACTTACAGATAGCAAACACATTTGACGTTACGTTAATAGATTGTATGATTTTTACATTTTAGATTCTGAACGGAGTGATGGAATCTATTGGTTTTACACTGATGTGTGTTTTGTTTTTTATTTTTTTTTTATTATTTATTTTTTTTATTTTTATTTTTGTGTCTGACGACACCTTTTTTGGCAGTAAAAATGCTTCGAATTGCTTATGTAGCAACTTTTCTGAAAGGAAAGTGAATCTAGTTGGGACTTTGGGGGGTCAAAAGTAAAAAATTTTCAATATTTTTTAAATGCGACGGGAAAAACCCTAAAAAAAATAAGGGAAAAACGGGAGTTTTTACGCAAAACCAGTTTTCGACAAAATCAAATTTTTTATTTTGCTATAACTCAAAAACTAATCAATGTAAATACTTGAAATTTTCACCAAATGACTGTTTGAAATTTAAATATTTACGAAATTGCATAAAATAGCGATTTATTCACAAACGATTTTTAATATTTGTTATAATTCAAAAAGTATAAGTCGCAAATTTTTGAAATTTCTACCAGCTGTTAAGATTGGTATTTCCTTTATGTCATATTTTTTTCAAATTATTATATTGATTTTTAAGTCACTTATAGGCATTTAAAATATTCGATTATTTTACATTTTTTTTTTTTTTATAATCGGAGATAAAAAAAAATTGGCTCGTACAAAATACTTGAAAATTTAATAGAAGATTCCACAGAAGTAGTTCTTAATGTCATTCAAAAATTATTAAAATCCATAGGCACAATTTTTTTATAAGCGTTTGAACAGCGAATATTGACATAAAATTACATGTAAAATATAATATAATATATAATATTCTAGACTGACAAATGATATCGATTTTTTTAAAATGCTCTAACTCAAAAACGAAAAACCGCAACAACTTGAAATTTTCACCAAATCTTTATATTGACGTTCTCTATACATGGTTAAGATTTCAAAGTATTTTGACATATTTATAGACAATTTAAATTTTCGGTTTTTCTAAATTTTTCGTTTAAAAATAAAATATACTTATTACAATATTTATAAATAACATTGTATTATATTCTAGACAAATATATCATCTCCGTTCAGAATCGTTTTTCGTATACAATGATACCTATCATTGAATTCAAATTTAACAAATCCATTATAATGACCTATCTTATGAAGAGTCGCACTTCACCCCCAAGTGTACAGCAGAGCGAGGCCCATCCGGTTCTTTTTCTTGATAAATCTTGTTTGTATGGCTAATGTTGCTTGATTTCAATATTATTTTTCTTACAGTTTTATTAAATGAAATAAAATTAATTGATACATTTTTCTATGAAATATTTAAGTTTATCATTTTGTTTTATAATTTGATTAAAAATATGTAGATATTAGTTCTACCGTTTTACGTTAGAATAAAATAAAATATCTAATGTATAATTTGGCGTTCGGAAGAAACTACGGAAATTCATTATTTTGTAAAAGCGACGATGGTGTTTACCAGGCGTTTTGGGATAGGCAATTCAGCTACTTTCCGGTATTTATTATACTAACTTCGAAATGAGAAATTTTGATGGGAATCATTAGGAAGACCTTTTTGTACTATTCGATTTAAAACTATGAACTTATTTGCTCGTTTTCTTGATTACACTCTTAAGCTTTTAACATTTATCTGTTTTAATCTAGAGTTTTATAAAATATTTTACGAGAAATTAAATCTGAATGTACTTCTTAGGATTTAATCGAAAATGCAATTAATATGAAATATTAAAAACCTTCCTTTTTTTGTTTTGTTTTATTGTAATACGTTTTCCCATGAAAAATTAATGTTATAAATTTTACTAAGAAAAAGAAAAATACTTTTTGAATTTATATTTAGTGTTAACAACGTTGTGTTGTATATTACGTAAAATGTTGATCTAAAATAAAATTCCTGATAAATTTATCATGGACTGTTAATTTAACTTTTCGTTATTAATTGACCGCAACTGAAACTAATCTTTGTCTACTTGTTACCTAATTTGTAAATAAGACTCATATATATTACTTTTTTTTTCTATTCAAATAAAGTCGATTTTTACATTCAAATCGTTACAAATTATATTTTATGGTATAACAGAGTTTTCTGTTTCGCCTCATTTTAATGGGTAACCGTTAATAACCAGTGATCTGACAAATAGCGTGTTGCGTGTAATTTATTTTGCACCATATTCCGCAACTTTACAGCCCATTTTAATAAAATAAAATCCTTTCCTTGAATTTGCGTATCAAAGCCACAATTATTTATTACAGTTCTTTTGACGTTAAAATAAATCGGTGAGATGAATGTGCTACAAAAAAATGTTAACTTCGACCAAGTGGCAGTTTATTTGAAATGTAGTCTTCATTAAATATTGATCAAAATTATTGAGTGTGTCATTTATTATTTTCAATGATTATTAATACGTATTTATATTATTATATATGATAGAAATTCTCGTTATAATTTTTCCCCTTATCCACTTTTTGTTGCGTTATTTTTTGCTTGAAATTTATTTATTTGTTTTATTTTTCGTAAGTTTATGATGCACGAATAGAAATAATATAATATGTGTTTATTCAAAGACACTTACTAAAGTTTCGGCGGTCTCCTATTCTTTTTTATGTAAACAATAGAATCATAATGAGTATGTGGATATATGCATACACGTATGCACCCCATTTTCTTAGCAGAGGGTTTTTTTGCTTATCCCCAATAAAGTACAACCAAGTATATATAATTATTACATTATTTCATCATCGCATACATACATTCATTTAACTTAAAATTTAAAATAAAGAAAAATATGCCCGCACACAATCTCATTTTTATGTATATATCTGTACACGTATCTATACTATACAAATGTGTGTGTGTGTATACATATTTATAGTCTCAAAGGCTATGTGAGGCTTGTGAGGCCTAAGCGAGGAGTGTGCATGTATAATAGGTGAGAGTGCGAGTGCGCTTGTGTATATGAGTTTTATTTATGGTCAGTGCCATAGAAACCGATGGTAAAACAAAACGTTAGTCTTGAGTTCCTTTTTCTCATTCATATATGTGTTATACATAACATGCGATTCTCTTTTCTACGATAGAAAACTTGAACTTGCATTGTTCGCGATGGCGGTGACGTTTTATGTATTCGTCGTTCTTGGTCGAGATATATATATATCTTATAGAATATAAAGATCTTCGTTCATATATCTCGTCTAATCATCCTTGCACTACTTACGCGTGCGCAGTTACTGTCTTTCGCTACAATTTTAGCGTATTATTTCTAACTGTTTGATCTTGGATTTTGGAAATCATAAGAGCGGGATATATTTAAAAAAAGTTATTCGTGAGATAAATTGACTTAAACTGACACGAAAACTCCACGATAAAATATTATATTACATTTTACGTTTTTGTACATAGTATGTATATATACACAATATGTACGTGTGTGCGTAATTGTTTAAATAATAAATATACACATTGGCTTGCTATACATGTATATAACGTACAATTAATTTGAAAATGCTTGTGCGATGTTTTCCGGTTTATCGAAATTTTATTAGAGAGTTAATTGATTGAATGAATTAATTGATCAATACCGCTCGCACACACACACACACACACACACATCTAGATTATACAGTTAGCGGAAGGGGCTAGAAATTGTATTTTGGGTTTATAAGATATGTTAGAACTGTGAAGAGTATGCTGCAGGTGGGGCAGTAGTACCAGAGATAGAATTTACTGTACTTATATGTATCTACTCGTATAAACGCATTTGCGTGTATACTACGGTATCACTTATATTTGTGTGTGTATTTAGAAGTGTATATATGCACTAAAGATAATAAACGTATTATCGTCGCCTCTGGTATGATGATGATGGTGTAACGTATGTACAACCATCGTCATCATGTGACTGAGTGGTAGGTAGGATTTAAGTATTAGTAGTGGTGATTAAAATCAGTCCCCTGAAAGTTTCGTACTCCGATCACATTGATGACGGCACTTTTAATTGAAAGAAATTTAACGGTTCGTCATCGTTGTCGTTATACCAACCATATATACTTAAATGTCGGAATCGCATTACTCTGCAGATTTTGCGCTCTATGTATATTCTCTTTTGCACACATAAGTACTTAACGTGAAACGAATATTAATGATTCGGCTTCAACGACAGGACTTGTTGGTAGGTTTTCACTGCTAGGTAGATTTTTATTTACTTTTTTTTTATTGTTATTGTAATTTTGTCTTTTTGAACTGTCTGAAAAAAAAAGTTGTTCCTTGAATGGCACATTCTCTGTCATGGTACTTGACATCCATATAATATGTTTCCACGGATTCACGTTTAATCGAACAACTTTTACGATTATAGTGAATCGATAAGCCGTCATGGATTAACCTAACCTAACGATAACCGTTTAACTTAGATTTTGTTACGAATAAATCGTGTTTTTAAGTATTAACGTTCAGAGTATTATACAAACAGCTGTAGGTTGGAATAATGTTTATCGAAACGTTATCATTTAATCTTTAGAAACACTTATTTTGTAATAATCTATAATTTTAGTTGGTCGATTTCCGTTACCGATCCAATATAAATATATTTTCTCAACAATGAAGTTTATCTACGGTATTCTCGTGGTATTTTGATACAGTATAATTCTTGTTACGGTTAGACGTGCGTATCTATGTTATAATTACATAACAGAATCGTTTAATTTATTCGGTCTTCTTAAAATACTCTCCGTCTGTATACAGCATATAAATTTGATTGATAATAAGCAATAATAAGCAAAAAAAACAATAAAAATCGTGTTCATAATGTTGAATAATTACGTCATCGAGGGTATGCATCAATGTTAGTAATTAACGAGGACAAATAATTTATTGTAATTTTACTTCAATATGTATGTACTCAGCAAACGTTGAAATCCAAATTTATCGGTTCTGCAAATCGATTCCGTACGGTTCGTTATCGAGTTAATAGAGAGTTTAATTCGTCCGCCGCAAAGAGCCACTTTACAGCTGTCGCTGTATACATTAATATATATATATATACACTATATATATACTAGGTATACTAGGTATATAATAATACAATACGAACACGATTACAGCGGAGTTAATTAGCTGTAGAAGCTGTAGTATATATCCGGAACGTCATGAGTTTGAGTTTCTGAAGTTTATTTTCGATGTTCGTGTTATATTGCTACCTAATTAATGTACAATGTATTTAGTATAGTTAAAAACGCTCCTGATTGCACCATCTGGGAGCAAAGAAATATTTAGTTTTAAACAAGTTTTTTCAGTATGCGATATAATCTGCAGTGTAATTTGTGACGAGATAAAATCATATTACCATATTTTTATATATTAATTTGAATATTTAGATGAATGAGGACCACTAACTACCCGAGGCCCGTGTGCAAATCAAAATCTTGAGGTCCGTTATCGTTAAAAAATGTTGAGCATTTGACTTTTTGAGGCCCCATAATAAAGTATGAGACCCGGGACCTGTGTGCAATGCACACTCTGCACATCCTGTTTTTGCGGCACTGATAGTGACGGTGACGTATAATTATATTACATTTTAAAAATTATACAAAATTTAACAATACCTTAAGGGTTAAATTATTGTTAACATCTCGATTTACCGTTTCGAAAAAAATAAATCGCTAGTTGCACACCTCTGAATCGTTAATTGTCTTGTGCCCGATTGGTTTGGGTCTGTTTTTGTCGTTATTATATAACGAGTTACGACCAAAAGACTTAACACATGTCCGATCTTTCACTTGCGACTATCTACGTATGACAATTTTATTTAAGTATATTTTTGTTTGATCCTGCGGTTTATTTTGTTGGTATTTTTTATAATAGAATATTCTTTTTGCATGAAATATATAAAATTTCGGATAAGTCGGCGGCGATGCTGCTTTATTACAGTTAGCTGTATTTTGCATTACGTCGTTAAGATGTTATTTTTGGTGGCTTTTTGCGCGTGTATTTGATTTTATTGCATGCAAACGTCCTGCGTAACTATACAGTTCCTTAATCGTACTCGGTCACTGTTTCCGGTCTATGCAACACGAGCTCCGGTGTTCGTCGTCAGCAACACGTAATTTTTTGTTATTGCCGTTTCGTCGTAGCCATTGGATGCGTATTATTGTACATAGTACATTGTATAGCATTGTTGGACGTTTGTATGAATCCTGCATGCTATATGTTGTATTATGTATATTTATATCAGAGAAAGATTAACGAAAAATTAATTTACAACTTTAATTTCTTCTTTTTTTTCTTTGAATTTTTTTTTCGTATTCTTTATATTTCTTACATTGCCTTTTGAAGAATGTGAATCTATAGTCGTCACTGACCGGATGTGCTTAATTTCTCTTCGCCTTAATCAATCATGCGAATGGCCAACGACGGAATAATTGTCATCTATAGATACGTAAAATATACTTACGCGTTAAAAATGCGTAATGTAGAACTCGTATATATTTGTGTGTAATTACAATTATTATTATTTTTATACTTTTTATTGTACTCTTTGAGAGCAACTATGTGTCTCCTACCCTCCTTTTGTTATTTGTTTTACAATTGAGAAATTAAATAAAGACGTCTTGTCTGTATGTTTTGTAGGCGTGCGTATACCACAATTGCTGTATTTCATCACTTACAGTACCTAATAATAATATAATGTTCTCGTCATGAGAATGAGAAAAAGCTCATCACACAACTATCAAATTTTATTCAAAGTGACATTTATTAATACATCACGTAATTGTAATTGTAAAGAAGTTCTACTATTCTTAAAAAAAGCGAAAAAAATTATTTAGATATTATTAATATACTAGCTATTATAATAGATTTATCTTCATTCGTTTATAAGACAATGTCGTTTTCATATTTTTGAATTACACCATTACAATTTAAAAATATCAATAAAATCTTCAGTAATTTTTGTATGATTTATACATACTTATCGTTGATAATCGATTCGTTTTCACCGTATACTGATATGTTTTTAGTTAAGCAGTCAGTGTCTGTATTATAGCTTTTAAACAATTTATAATGAATCCATGATAACTAACTTATACAATGAAAAACTTACATAGCTTACATTCTACATAATGTATTAGAGTTAGATATTCATAAAGAAAATTAATATTTAGTGTGTGTGAGTACATTTCTCTATATACCGTAACTTAATCCTTTGTATACAATTGTCGGTTATTTAAAAATAATACCTACTAGGGCACATGTGGTACGCGTTACACGAAAAAAATTTTAACCGTTGGAATTCTGCCATGGTGATTTTTTTTCGTTCATATGACTACAGTCCGATAGTTTACGAAGCTCTTTGTAAATTCATGTTACATTTTGTAATTCCTATTTTCATAATCACGATACTTTGAATGATGTCGCTACGTTCTTAAAATACTTGATCGTCTCGTAAACGTGCTTTCGGCGTATTTGGCATTTGACGATTGCATATCTTCGCATGCTCTCCTTTTTGTCTATTTTTCTTTGCGCATTTAGAGACTTTTGCACATTGTTGTTTATATGTGCGAAAGTGGTGATGGAGGCAGTGGGATTCTGTCATGTATAAAATATATAATATATATATATATAGATACTAGCTGATCCCGTGCACTTCGTTGCTCGTTAATTATACCAACTCTATATGACTAACTTTGTTCAACTCGTTATTTAATATTCGGTGGATGATGTTGTAGATTTATCTTAAGTTTTCTCTCCGGAATAAAAATTCTGATTCACAGCAGTATATTATCAGGTAGGCAATCTACCTGCGGTAGATCGCGGACCTAATGCTGTTTGTACGTACCTTAGTGTATGATTTAAATCTAATAAAGTATCAAAGTTATACCAAGTTTGACATAATACGGTGGATTAATATAATCAATTAATACATAATCCTAACCTAACCTTAACGTACTAAAATCCGTAGTATAGAATTGTATTGTTGACCATTTGCATTAGTATTACGAAATATTTCTGTTGCTCCAAACGATGTCATTTGAAAACATGAATTGAATGTTCTAATTGACTTCAGGAATACGTTAGAATATGGATCTGTACCGATAAGTAAACCGTTCAATGGTTCAGGTGGTGTTTCAATTTCAGGTAGTTGCATCTTTCCTGACGCACAACACATCAAGACTGGCTCATTTTTGAATTTGAGAGCATAGCAGTGCGGGCATTCCTTGTCCATAGCACAAATTACTACTCTTGAATGAGCATAATATTCAATATCGGGCTCATACTGGAATGCTAGACGCAGGAATGAATCAGATATAAATGTTCGATGTACCTGTTGGCGTTGTTGGTCATTTGCTCTGCGTGGGTCAACTACGAATCATTCGCACTATCGGATTGGCATTGTTCGTCTGTTATTTGCGTTCTTCTATTTCTCATGTTTGTAGCTGCATTTGTTCTACGACAAAAATTGGCATTCTGGCGTCTTCTTGGCATTTTTAATGACACAAACAAATAGAAAATATTCAAAGTACTTATTTATGTTTTTTTTTTGGTTACCTTGCAACGTCGGGTAATTCATTATATTAACCACTAATAAATAAATATTATTCTCAAGTCTTATAACCCCCATAGCAACCATTTATAAACAAAAATAAAAATTTCTATCGTAAATCTCAATATTCCTGTTTGACCACCTCCCGGGGGTGGAATTAGGTCCATATATAAACCCTATAAACCCGCTCCACGACATTCTCTATCATTTTAAAAAAAAATCATGATAATCGGCCCAGCCGTTCTCAACTGATGCAATTTCGAATTTTTTGTCTCCATTTTTATATATATAGATATATGTTGTATAATATATAATATGTTTTATACACGATAGAATCCCACTGCCTCCATCACCACTTTCACATATATAAACAACAATGTGCAAATATTATAGCTATAATATTATAATATATATATATAATATTATAGCATGCTAATATATATTTAGGCTAAAGTACGAGATAAAAAATTATTTTATTGTTTCTTAGTATGCGTTGCTTTTCATCTCATGGACTAAATTTGGCGTATGTGTATGTTGAGAAAGAAAGAGGGACAGAGAGAAGGTAAGAAAAAGAGCGCCGTGAACTGTTGTTTCCAGTAATCAATTCGAATCCTGAACTGAGTCCATCGAGTGAATTTAATTCTTCTAGCCGTAAATATGACGACATTTTTTCTTAAAGTACATTGACACGTAAATGTATTGAGGATGGTATACAAAGTTAACCAAGAACACAAATTGGTATTTAATCCCATTGTAATATACCAATCCAATAAACCAGTTATTTATTACCAAGTATTTTATACCATTTAAATTATATTATTTTATTAGTATTGTTTGATGCAGTTCGTGTACACGTGTTCACGATATCCAGGCGCGTAAGTAGAGGTTACGGTGTACTAATAAATAGGGTCTATAGAATATTTTCTAAAGATTGTATTTCTTTTGAGCAACAGCTTGTCTATCACTCGAGTTTTTTTTTAATCATATGACTTCAGAATGATGCACAGATGGATACAACCATTTTATAATCGTATATGTGTGTGTGTGTGTGTGTGTGTGTGTGTGTGTGTGTGTGTGTGTGTGTAAAGTTTCCCGTTAGTAGTATATACAGAATAAGATGAAGGAACATTAAACTTTCTTTTTACAATAAGACCGAAGACTCAAAATTTGGATTGTTGGATCTTTTTATGTAGATACTAATAGTTTTTTTCTTGCAAATTTTAATCTGCTTATTTATTAACGTAGAACGAATGTAAACATCCATGCACTTAGATTATTAATTTTTAATCGCCGATTCTATTAACATTTTATTTTTTTTGATTTCTATTATGAATTATATATAAGTATATAAATTCCTGATAAAAATTACGTTCTTTGCTTTTGAAAGTTACCATAATTAACTTGCATTTCGTATACAAATTCTGAAAGTATATAGCATATTATAATAGTTAAATATTTATGAAATAGTTTATTTTATAATCACTATGTTTATTGTTCATAATATGAACTACATACTCATACAGTATATTATACAATTAACGGTTTTATTACTTCACACAAAATCTTTATAAATTAATGTATAATTGTAATAAATTTATGCAATATGTCATTAATAAAATACATTACGCTTTTTATATTAATTTCGGCTATTTTAATTAGTTAACTATATTTATTAATGTCTGTATATTTACATAAAAATGTATTGTTATTAATATTTTATTTTATTTATTTACTTAATTTTTATATATTTTATACTCAAATAATATTTGCTATTCGTTATTTTCGAGATTTCTCAGGAAACATTATTTTGTTATTTTTTTTAGGGTAGAAGGGAAGTATATGTATATTTTTTTTTGTACGATATAATGTGTAATTGGCCTGGGAATTTTTCGACTGCGATCTGGTTTTGATGTGACGTTATGTATATAATTCTTGTTACCGTAGTTTTCAAGCGGACATTACGTGCAACTATGTATTATTATATGTTACGGACGTGTTAACATAATCTATCAAAACAAAACAAACCTAGTCTCCTTAAAAGCAATAATCTTGACGATGATATAATTTCTCATGTGTTATTCAGATTACGTGTGAATTCGGATATTGTGTAAAGAATATTTTAAAAGGTTTAAGCGTACAAATAAAATTATCCCACACAAATTTTGCGATTATTTTCATTATCTACTCGTGTGAATATAATACTAGAATATAACTTACTAAGTAATAATATTTACTCGAGCAGCGTGTTATAATTTATAACGGTATTGCCACGCTTTAATGATAAGATCCGGAAACGTCTATTATGCATGCTTTGTCGAATTTAAACGAATTTTATTACGGACATCTACGATGCAAAAGAGAAATTTGATGAAAAATGTATGTTTGTCGATTTAAGTTTTCGAAGGAACATCATTTTCTTTTTTTCAACTTTTTGTCATCTCGCGAGCTTAGGGATCATTTTTATTTTATTTTCTCGCCTGCCGTATCACGATGAGTTAAGAACGCATACAGCGAGATTTATGAAGTTCATAAAAGATTGATAGTCATCTCAAGTGTGCCTTCTACAAATCTCAGTTTTTTGATTTCACGTATAGTTTGAAAGATTTAAAGAGATGTGTATATTTAAAATGACTACCCTATTGCGTAGAATTTTATCATTTTATTTTATTTGAATATAGATTATTTTTGTAAGCATATTATACTAATCGATAGTAATTTGAACAATTAAATAGTTGTATATTGCACAATTTTTTTGATCATGTATATATGAATGTATTTTAAATATATCTTAATTTATATTTCCAATTAAATATACATATGTCATACTTAAATAAATAATTTTTTAAAGTTTGTAGTTTTGAACTGAAATTTCAATATTCTATTTTTTGAATTAAAATTGTTTAGGTCAAGATTTTTTTAAAAAAAATTAATTTCTTGTGTATAACATTTTCTCCTATTTTTAATCTACAGCAGATTTTCCTCACAAGTGCATATAAATAATTTTGTTCACGCAAGATTTATGGTATCAATATTACGTTTTCAGTCAACAGTTAAAAATAAAATATCGTGGTGTTTGATGACGAGTATATTGTGTTATACAAAAAAGCTAAAATAATAACTGGTGTGCTGTTCTTATTTATTTCGGTGTAGTTCTCGTGACTTGATTACTATTCATAACCAGTTCTGCTTCTTAAGTCGCGTTTGCATCAATAAGTACACTCGTACGAATTATGATTTAGGAAAATAATAATATTACGTGGAACCACCTGTGGTCTATCAGCTCTATACTATGTGTACGTCAATATGTGTGTAGTAGTATGCAACTCTTAACAAAATCACCAATGTCGATGTGAAATCGATTACTGAACGTAAGAAAAGTAATTTAGCTCCTATTTTTTTTTATTATAATTTTCAATATTTCAATAATCGTTGACAGTGTAGTTTATATTTAAATGGTTGGCGTGGGCGTCGCCGGCAGCGAAACATTATAATATTTCATCTCGTAATGTCTTGGTCGTACATTCTGAATACCATTTGCCGAAAAAAAATAAACGTTTCAGGTATTCATTTTTGATTTTTTTCTCCTCATGCAACTGGAGCGTTTTATTAATGTACATATGTGATGTGTGCGTTTGTATATATTTGTTCATATCTTTTTGGGCTGTAAAATCAATTGTCTGACCTCAAGACTAAACAAAAATCAAGGCGCGTAAAAAATACGGAAAAAAAAAATTATTTCTAAAAAGACTCGTTTATAACTGTAATACTACGCGCATGTATGCCGTCACTGCTATTATATAATCGCCTACAACTGTGTAGAATTATTTTTTATGGGCTCACATTTGTTATTAGACTTATACCTTTACAATTTATGAATATATATATATATATATATATATATATATATATATATATATATATATATATATATATATATATACATACAAAATAAATCTTTTTTACCCATTGAACTTGCCTACCGAAGAAATCCTATAAGTTATCGACGTTTTTACTAATTTGTCCGTATAATATATATATATATATATATATATATATATATATATATATATATGTATTTATACACAAACACACACACACATATATTTAAGTGTTTGTATTTGTTTCTGGGGTAAAATTTTCCTTCTCCGACCAAATATTTATTTAAACGGATCATATAACTACTTGAATTACGGATTGGAAATAAAAACATGAAATATCAAATGTTTAATATATTTGTTACCGTACACCGTTCGTTTAACGTCTCATGTCGTTGCAGCACTATGGAACTCGTTGAAAACGTGCAAGTATTCGATTTTGATCATGTTTTTGGTTCGAATTTTTTGTTTCGAATTTATTCCTTTAATTTATTAAGTATTTTGATCGTTGTTTTTACAAGTTTTATATGATGAACACAATAATTTGAAATCAACTTATAGTGTAGTGAAGGAGATATTGTGTTTTAATTGTTATAACATTTTTCCCGATTCGGTCGTGTGGACATTTAGAAGAAAAAAAAATAGTCAATGGTTTTAAAATATCAACAATCAATGAATTATGCAAATAGGGATCCAATGCATCATTACTTCCTACAAAATAACTGAAATTGTCATTTTGATGAAATAATAATTTTTGGAATTTTTAAAGCCACGTACATTTAATTCATTTACATTCAAGAAGTTGATATATAGCATGAACACGTAATGTTATTTGGTTTTTACTAATTTATTGCTACTATAAAAATCGAAAAATTAGAAGTTCTGTTTCACGGTTTTTTTTATATTTTATTAGTTGATTTTATAATTATTCATCTCAATTTTATTCAAAGTTTTTAAACTTTAAACTATGTCAAAATGGAATAACTTTTTCAATATTATTATGATGATTTATTTAATTTTAATGTTATATGTATTATTTGGACATACTTTAATGGTTAAGGACCTTACGCTTACAAGTAAAACGAGCTAGTTAAATTTAAAAATGAACTATTACCTATTTTTGCGGAAAATATAAAGGTGCCGTGTACAGTCGTCCTATTTAGGTACCATACACCGTATATGAACTACAGTCACGTTGAAAAATTCGTGACAACTATTTTTATGGTTTCGTTGCACTGTGTATATGTTGACGGTGGTTTTTGGAAGGTTTCTTCCGTTATTTATTTTTAACACGTCCGTGTACAATATTTTGCGTCCTTTGAATCGTTAAGGTCGTTTCATTATTGCTGTGGTACCAAGTTGCGAATAAAAATCGAAATTATTCGCATAATTTCTTAAATAATACCATTTTCAGCCATCACCAACACTGTGGCAATATAACTTTTGAGAAAAAAAATGTTGAAGATGGATTTACATTAAAAGTAAACCCTTGGGGTTTTTAGAAAACGTCTACTTGCATTTGCACATGCACAAATATCAACACATATTCTCTAACCCTCCATTTTTCTATTTGTTTTTCTCTTTTTCATAAAAACACCCTCACTACTTCCGTGTTTGAGCCTCTGAGCTTGATTTATGTTTGTATTATAATGCCCTCCAATGGACCGCCGTTTGAGCGTATATGAATAAAATATCTGTACCTACACTTTTGCACTCCGAAATAAATACAGGGAAAAGAAACACCAAAAAGAAAAAAAAAGGTTGCTGGTGACAATATAAGTAGATTATACACATACATACCACGAACACATGAACAACACTAACTCAAGTGAAAGATTTTTGTTATTTTTTTTGTTTCTAGAATAAATAATGGAAAACATTTTAACGAAATAGTTAAATAGAACGACAAAAATGAGAAAAAGGGTGCGGTAATATGATGATGGGAGGAAGATATAGGTTCGTATGCGTATTATGCATCAGTTGTGTTACCTACCGGATATACTTAATTGTCGTAGACTGAAGGAAATCATATACAGTTTTATGGTATAAATGAACCATGACACTCGCGCACACAAAACGAAGATTATTTTTAAAAAAAACGTTTCATATGTGTCTAAAAGGTTTTATTTTTCGGACGAATTGAAATGTTATTTGCTCATTCCGAATGTTTTCAAATTATTGATAACGTTTAATATGCACCCATGTTTAGATTGCATAATATACAGAGTGTAACTGGTATATTTGACTAATGCAATAGCTTTCTATTTAATATTTTTAAGTTTTTTTTTGTTTTTTTGTAGTGATTTCTAGAGCTCTGCTCTCTAATTTTTTTATGTTATATTATATTTATTTTTTTTACAACTAAAAATAAATAATTTAAATTTTGTATTCATTTTATTTCTTATAATCCAAGGTAGTTGTTTTATAAATAAGTATTTAAAAATAATTTTGGCGTTTAAAGGTCTATTTACACACATCTGATCCGGGTTCGTTCCGAGTCCGATCCGTCAGGGTATCCGAGTGCTCAGAAATATGAAATTATCATTATTAAATGTATGTATTTACATACGTCCGATGCGAGTCCGTTTCGAACTCTTTCCGATCAAAAAAATATTGTTTGTGATCGATATCTATTGGATATCGGACAAGTTCGGACATGGAATGGTACTGGATCGGACATGTATGAACCCGATTTTATTTTCACGTTATTTATATCATATTATATATATTATACACTATTTTTTATTTTTATCTTTATAATTTTTCACATATACGAGTAGACCTGATATACTCTGTATATATATTATTAAAAAAATATCTTTGAACTGACTATCGTAGTTGCTACTCGAACAACTAGCTTACACTTTGTAACTTACGCATTTTTCTTGTACGATATTATTGTATTCACGTAAACAAATTTCGATGGCTCAGCAAGAATTAATTTTCTGAAGTGGTTAAAACTTCCGAAAAACGTTTTTTTTGGTCGGTGTTGGTTGAGATTGAATTTTGAATACTACATTATGCTGAAGAATTTTAACATTTCATGATTAACTGATTTTTGAAAATCGTTATGAATACCAAGTAACAGCTTAGTGATTTTTTTAGTCACATCTGTAAATATATAGATGAATTTTGCTTGTTGGTACGTTTATATGTATTTATCCGTTTTTTGAAATCAAAGTTAATTATTGATATATGATTTGTACAATATATTAGCAAAAAAAAAAAATTATTATATTTGTTGCACCATTGACGCCATTCCGTACACTGCAGCGATGGGTTATTAACGACATATCCAAGATACATTCGTCTATAAAAATATAATTTAAATCAAAAGTTTACATTTGTTTTCGTTTTATGTGTATACATGAAAATATTATACACGAATACATACGAAAATACACGATCTTACTAAACAGTTTTCTTATTGTTCTACCATCATTATTATCTATATTTTTGTGTCTAAAACCTATTCGGTTAATCCAACTTGTTCCTTGGAAAAATGACGCCCTATCGCAGATGAATATTTATTAGTATTTTTACGTTACCAATAGTATTTAATTTCAATATTTTGTTTTTAATTCTTCTCCTCTTCTGTCAAGTGAATATTATTGTTAAAACGTTTGGCGACCACGGCACTCGTTTCTTTGTCGATAAGGCACAACTTTTGCGTCTTACACGGATATACACCTATATTATATTTTATATTTATATGACCTACTCCTGAATTCACAAACCATGTTATTAACCGTAGTGGAGGTATTTTATTTTTATTCGCTCCTTCGTTCGCTCCGGAACAGTATTATTAGATGAAACTTGTGAGTCTGTGACCAATAGACTTACGCAGTTCATTGAAGCCAAACGCTAGTGCGCGCGTGCATGATCTATCAAAGCATAAAATGTATTTGTGTATATAACGTATGTGACGTGTACCTACGGAATCCATTTTGAAGTCTTTATGTCGAGTTAATGATTTTATCTGTATAATGCATGTCATGTTGTTGCCATACTATTCAAACTAGTGCTCTTGATACCCGGATACCCGGGTAACCGGGTTTTACGGGTATTACCTGATTTACAAAATTTCGGGTACCCGTTATGGATTGGGTACCCGTTATGATTTGTATACTCATTACTAGAGCTGGGATTTGTATGTAAATACATATTTTTTTAAAACATGATAAATTAATTAACTATTGTAAATAATAAATTCGTTTCACATATATCAGAGACCTCCCATCGACGCGATTCGACGTGACTGTGATGCGACACGAAAGCAACTAATCGCGCGCGACTAGTGCTTTCAGTCGCTTGATAAAAGTTGCCTAGTCAACCACATTACTTTTTGTAATAACATAATTAATTATATTATTATTTGGCAAATATCTCTGACAATATGGTAAAAACAAAAGAAGAAAACTTATCTATAAAACTAGTTGAAGCTGTAGAACAATATCCATGCTTACATAATTGCAAAATACCTATAAATAAATAAAATAAAAAAATAAATATAATAGCGGCAACAAAAATACGATAATTAATATTATTCTGTATGTATGGATGTACTCAATATCTCCTTTTCGTTTTTCGTTTCTTGTGGTTTTGATAATACCAGTATAATGCAATGGCATCGTCATCTTCAGAGGACGACATGTTTGCAACTGACCAATTTTAGTTGCTGAACATCGTCTATAGTGTGCAGAACTCACGAAATCAGATCGTACGATATTTTGCTAGGCAACTATTTTTTAGTCGCATCGCGTCGCGTTGCCCTAGTGGGAGGACGGCCTAAGAAATATTTAATTTTACATATTTTTACATATTCCGTAAATTTTGACAACAATTCCAATATGTATTTATAATTCGATAATAGTAAAAGTATATATATATATATATATATAAATATGAAAGTATTAATAACTAGACTTTAGTTTATCTTATCTGTTTTTGTTCGATAACCATAGCTTAATGATCTTAGGTATGTTAAGGTATGTATATCTTAGATTATATTTTTATAGATAATTTTTATATTTTCTTAGATATATTTTATTCGAATAATTGTGTAATGTATTATTTAATTCTGATTACCTCTTAGGAGTTAAGACTTAGCTAACTAAACCGTTTACGTATATCAAAAAAACCATCGGGTACCCGAAAATTTTGGGTAATGGGTACCCACTACCCGAAAACATTGACTACCCATAAAATCAGGTGTTACCCGGGTACCCGGGTTTTACCCACATTAAATCAAGAGCACTAATTCAAACATATGCGAAGCAAATTATATCCACGATACGCAGTACTAAAATAATAAGTATATATTATTCTATGTTCTTCTATTTTTTTTATAATCCTGCATTAGAATTCGCTCTTGAATCTCAGTCATATTTTTCATCGAATAATTTAAAAACAATGGTGTATTACAGTAATTAAATTTTCCATTGCTCCACGTATATATTTATGTATAAAATAGTCAAAAAAATTATTTTTAAAAGTGTATTGCGTTTTAATTAAATAAACAGGTTTTACTGTAGCTACTATACATATTTTATTTTTCCGAACAATTAAGTTTTTCTTAAATTTAATGTAAGAATATTTATTTTTATTTTATTTAAATAAAGCTTTTTATTTCTAAATTATTAAAGCTAAACACTTATTTATAAAAGAAAACAAAAAATATACGAAAAAAATATATGGAAAATAAGAAATAAAAGAGATTAGAAATATAACAAACATTAAAATTAAAGTAAAAAAAATAATAATAATAAATAAATAAATAAATAAATAAATAAAATAATAAATAGTAAACTTTTAACTAAATTAGGAATCCAGCGGATCTCATAAAGTTTAGAATACTTAAAATTACTGGAATGGAATTAGAATTGAGAATTTAAGGTTCTACAGAATAAATGTTATGGCGGAAAAATGTAAATAAACTGAGGCAAGAGTCTGCTAGCGAGGGACATGTCATTAGAATATGCGAAAAATCGCACTTAACATCGTCATCATACTGAGTACAGAAAGGAGAGTGGTTTAATAATAGGTGAAATGCATGAGCCGGGAGAAGATTGTGACCAAACCTAAGACGCGAGAATTGAGCTATCTGTCGTATAGATAGAGGAAGATTATAAAACCAGGAGTAAGAAGGGATTAAGGGGTTGATATGTCTGTACCAGGAAGCGAAGTTAATTGGAGAGAGTACCATTTATTTTGCCAAGCTTGTTTATAGCACTTAAATAGAAAGGAAAGTAAATCAGAAGGTCGAATATTGAGGGTTGGCGTTCTGGTGATGGATTTGGAAGAGACTGCAAGCTTATCCACTATCTTGTTAGCATATATACCGGAATGACTTGGAACCCATAACAATTCAATGCATCGATCGAAAGACTTTAAAGAGGAAATGATGGATTTTAATAGAAAGGTATAAGGTGAAATATTAGAATTGAAGGGATTGGAATTCGTTGACAAAATAGCTGATTGTGAATCTGAGATGATAAGAAACTTGTCATATTTTGGCGATTTGATTGTTTTAAGAACAGAAAGGATAGCAAGGCATTCCGCTGTAAACGAGCAAGAAAAACGAAGAAGAGTTTTTAACGTTTTTTAACTGAAAATCGGAAATAAAAATGAAATTCCTTATGAATTATTTGTAAAAACGCCATCAGTGAATACCAAAAAATAGTTGGGGGAATTTGATTTTACAAAATCATTAAAAAAGGGATTAATAGTAGGAGTAATTATATTTAATATGTACGAATATTCGATGTATAAAACAACCCATTATATAATAATAATAATATTTAAAATACTATTTGAGATAACTACCATAGGACCGCCGTTTGTGATAAAATATTTATATACCGGCTCAGGCTGTATAGTTCCGTTCTGCGGAAATCGTGTGTACGTTAAAAACCTTTATAATTAATGATATAGCTTTACTGTTGATCACACTTTCTTTATTTTTTTTACAGTAATTTTCGTTGATATTTCAATTTATATGTAAATCCTTATTAAAAAAATAAACACAAATATATTTCAATTACATAGGTACACGTATAATATACTCGGAATTTAACTACTTCAATATGTATTTTAATTACTACGAAAACAAAAAATGTTCTTTGTGTATGCTTTTTTCAATCACACTAATAATAATTAAAATAATAATAGCAATAATCATAATAAAAAAAATAATTATTATTAGTGTGATTGAAAAAAGTATGCATAGAGAACATTTTTTATCATTACTATTATTGTTGCTATTATTATTAATAATAATAATGGCAATAATAATAAATATAAATATGTGTATACAGGTAGTGTTATTTTTTATTCGATGCTGTTTTTTATTATGAACGAGTGGTTTACGTGTGCTACAATTATTGTTGGCCGTGTTTTTTCTCCGACTCTCTAAAAAATCTCGTGTTCTTCAGTTGGCACTCTAGTATTGTTTATGTTGGCCGTAAATAATAAGTACGTCGCTGCAATAAACTTTCGTCGGAAAACAAATGCAATAATTGTACGTAATTATTGCCGTCGGAAACCTGCAAATGGCACGAGAATCGTCTTAAAGCCGAAACGATGATTGGGGTGTAATTTTTGAGCGACGGTTACTCGTTAAAAAGCATTTCAGACACCGGAGAACTCGTTATTACTGTTATTATTATTACTGTTAAGAGTGTTATTATTTTGGCGATCGCAATTACACGCGGACCGCTCGGCTTGTTTATTTTCATTCGTATTTATGAGGTCGGATTTCCGAACCGTATGTCCATATATATATATATTATTAATACACACACACACACACACACACACACACACACACACACACACACACACTCACACATACAGACAAGTACATGTACGCATAATAATATGGCGTATCTACATAGTGTGCGCATGAAAATACGATATTGAAATGTAGACCGTTGGTTTTGCACGGAGAGATTGTTGGACGAGCATGAAACGGAGAGGACGAGAGTACGGCCAAAAGCCATATTTTGATAATACGCCGCGTTTAATGGATTCATCATGGACACGGCATTAAGTAACGGTATTATGTATGTAGTGCTTAGGCGTATTATGTACCCGCGTGAAACGTTTTAAAAAGGTTAGAAAGCGTTGTTGGTAACGGCGTGTGTATAAAACGGACAGCCTCTATGTATAAGTGTAAAAAAAAACACGTCTAGCACACATATCGTCGTCGATAATAAATAATAATAATAATAATTGATGACATGCGTGTAATGATAATAATAATAATAATAATAATAACACATATGTACATAGTTACTATAGTCCGGCACATATAATGTCTACGACTACACTGGCGTGTACATGTGACGTGGCGTTTTTTCTTTCTTGACGACGCCTTTTTCTTTTCTTTTTTTAACGAATCGTAATTAATCGGTTTGAACACGTTGCGTTCCGTGTTTACCTTTAATAATATTTGACTTACGCGTATAATCACCATGCGGCCGTACATAATTATTGTATTATGCGAAGGGCGATCGTGGTTGTCACGTCTACGAGTGAGAACGAGGGGGTTAAGGGCACGCTTATTTCATGATCAAAATCTTTAATTGCGGTGTTGTTTTACATAGCCGTCATAGTCAGGGACTTGTTTTAGCATTAAAACGTATCCTACAAACTAAAGCCATTTTAGGGTCCCGTTTTTGTCTAGAATATTTAGGTTATTCGGTGATGCGTATTACTGGTTCGTAGACTCTTTCATTCTTATTTGTACTGATACATGTTTATACATGTATATATATACGTATACATAACTTATATGTATTATTATCGTAAGTAGACACACTGATAGACGTAATGGTGATTGATTCAGAACACTGAGGTATCTTAATTCATGATATAAAGGCAATTTGTTGTCAACACAATTGACTATCGAGACACTGAGTGGCTCTATGTACTGTTGTTTATTAGTGTGATACATTAGCAACGAGAATCATCACGTTGATGAATTACCATGGTTGGCTGTTTGTAAATATGTATATGATAGGTATACGCGTATTATAAACATTGATCGTCATAAAAGCGTTTTTGTGTCCGTATACTTACGACTATGTTACCGTATATAGTTATCAAAGAATATCAAATCAATAATTTATATATATCGTCATAAATTATGGGTAGCAACAGTTTTAAAATTTTGTATATGTACAGTGCTCTTCCAAAAGAAGAACGACACAATTCAAAATTTAACTGATCTAAAATCAAAACGTATTTTAGTCATTTTATCCTTCTAAATGTAATAAATTATTTTTAGTTAAATTCGACATAGTTTGGATAAGCCGTTTCATTTGTTCGAGCTTTAAAACCGCGTCAGATATATATATATATATATATATATATGTTGGTTCTTAATTTTTTTTAGCCATTTTGATTATTACCTGTACTGTTTAGTTATTATATTTAAGTTGTGCCATTCTTCTTCTGGATGTGCGATGTATATCATATTACAGATTTAATATTTTTGAATATTTTTATCAGTGTTGCAATGTTATTGTGATAAAATGTATGTGACGAACGGGGGTTGAATTGTTCGCGTGGGTGACACGAGGTGTTTCCTCGTTAACGAGTTCTATTACTACAAATTAACGAAAACGTAATACAATGTTATATAAACCTTATACGTCGCACTGTCCAAACCCCTAAAATAATTTAAACCGCTGACCACGCCGTACTCGTACCGAGACGTTTCGTTGCCATAATATTGTTATAAACGTATACGTGGTACTAAGCCTCTGGTTAATCTTATTAATATTAAACACTGTGTACATGTGGTTTTGCTGTAATTCGTTTGTTCTCCGTTGTTTTTCAGTTACCGACCACGGGCGAAACAGGCACGGAACTGACGGTTCGGGAGCTGGAGGAGATGGCGTGCCGGCAACAGCACCAGATTGAGTCGCAGCGGCAGCTGTTGGCAGCCAAGGAGCAACGGCTCCGGTACCTGAAGCAGCACGACGCTAAGCACCATCAGGTGGCGGCGGAGCACGAGCGGCGGAGCACGAGCGGCTCCGCCGGCTTCGGGACCGGGTCGAGGCGCAGGAACAAAAGCTCCGCAAGCTCCGGGCGCTCAGAGGTCAAGTGGACCAGACCAAACTCAACAACGCCACACTCAGTGAGTACCTGCACCACCTCACACCGTACCTGTACACATGCACGCGGTGCGCTGTACTGTGCACACAGTTACCGTTGACTGGCATCGTTGTGCTTCAAAATCACTTGTGCTACGGAGTACTGTAACGTAGCCCGGGGCGTATTACCAGGTAGACGTAAGATATCCAGGGACCACGGTCGTGTCCATACGGATATGTTTACCGTAGCCAGCGGCAGATGGATATGGACACGAGTAATTCCAATTGTGCCGGTGATACATGACCCAATGCATTGATAATGAGTACATGCGCTTACAAATTGATGCCGTCTCGTAGCCCACTAGGAGTCTTACGTACGGGGAGAGGTGACCACCGTTAACCACAGCGTTTCACAATCAGCTGTACTAGACGATTCTCCCCCCCCCCCCCTCACCCTGATCGATCGCATTCGCCAGCGTGTTACGGTTACTGTACATGTTTAATACACTGCCACTTAACAATTAATATATAATAATATATTATATTAATATTGTTGTGCGGGCGTTATTGATGTTTACACCATACGGAAGATCCGCTGATGTATATGCTCTCGTCGCTCTCCCCACCGCTCCGCCTATACGTATGCATCGCGCTCCCGTCGTAATGGCCTATAGGCGCGTTTAATTTTGCGAACAATTTTTTTATTTTATTTTTTCTATATTTTCCGCGTATTTACATGAAATACCGTCGTCGGTCGCGCACACAATAGAATTTGTTACATTGTTGCGTCTCCCTATGTATGTACACATCTATCAATAGCATAGCTATGTATATAGAAAACGAAACACTTAAGTAGGATTTGGAAAACGTCCTTCTTTTTTAAGTATATATGTATATCTTCCGATTTTCCGATTTTAATACAACACTTCTTCGTGTACATTTATACATATATTTATTTGTTTGTTATGATTTAGTTGGTGGTAGGGTTCTCCCCGCGTCGTACGGCCGGAGGGATTTATCGGCTTTCCGAATCCAACGTTTTCCAGATGCGTTTTGTAAAAGATAAACCGTCGTCCGCGCGCGCTTTCTTATATCCGTAAGTAACGCTGTTTATTTTCCCGACGTGTTTCGTTGAAGAATAATCTACATTTATATGTCTATATACGACGGTATGTGTATTTCTCTTTTTCTCCACATCGCGAAGCACATTGTGTTCGTGTATCGATCTCGGCGGCAATATTTACGCGTGCAGAAAAAATGCACCAAATAACTCGTTTTATCGGAATATAGCCGTTGTATGTATATACATTTGCCACTGAGCGTTTTCCGAGGCCGATTGATAGTGATTCGTGTTGAAGGAAAGATTATGTGAAGTGTATATATACATATATACATACATATTGTATATGTATATATGTATTATACATGTTATATATTGTATACACCGTACACAGTGTGGACTTTTAATCGAAACGATTTTTCCCGCGAATTAACCGACGTCGTGTGCGGTTGATGGCATTGCTCTTCTTTTTCGTTTATACTTATTGTTGTACAGAATATATTTTTCTGTTGCGTAGGCTGCATCTTTGATTGAAAAATCGATACACATACATATCAACTCAAATACAAACACAAAACACACACACTCATGCATATATATATAAATATATATATATAAACATTGATAAACATATTATAATGTAGGTATTCTATACGGCCAACGTCGATTTCTTCTTCCTCTTTGTAGTTGCGTTTCCTTGACACTTCTACACATATACACAGTCACACACATACTCACATATATATGAATATAGGTACATAAAACGGGAATAATAATGATATCCATCCGTGCATATATACTATGGCGTGTTCATGTGCGTTTTCGGTAAAAGCTTTCATTTATTCTCGTCCTAGCGTGCAACGTTTAAAATAAGCGCAAACGACCAATGTGCACGCTGTTGTTCAAAAGAGAAAAAGAAAATTGTTTTTGAAATTTCATTCGTACGGTGCAACAGCAGCGACGTTTCTTTATTTTAGAAATTACTAGTTGTTAAACCGTGACAAGTTAATGAGTTTACGTGATTTCAAAATAAAATAATAAATTTCACTCCCGCTTCGAATGTCACATGTATAAATGAATTTTCGATTTTTTTTCTCTTAGGCTTTAAACCACCCTTCTGAATCACATACATGTTTGTGTAATGTTCATAAATATCGTCGTTACAGTCGATTTGAATAGTTTACACATTACCATTTTTCATCCGGTAAACTTATTCTAGGTAATATACAATGCGTTCAATACCATCAAATTTAAATATATATTATTTTAGTGCACAGTAAAATGAGTACCTTACACTTGTATTTATATGCGCACGTGCAAACGTATTTTATTACGCAATTTATATTTCTTTGTTCGGAACATAATTAAAACCCGATACATTTAGAATGTGTGTAGAGTTTTTATGAATACGTAGTACATAAGGAATTAAATTATTCCTACGATATTTAGATAAAAATATTGAACATTCTTTAATAACATTACGACCTGAGATATGCATGTATATATCCACAAAAAAATGTGTGTTTATTCGAAAGCTTAAGTAATTTTTCGAGTTTTTCTAGAGAATTAGAAAATTATTTGACTGTGTTTTGCCGTTTACGAATTGTTTAGACGGCTTATTATTTGTTCACTTCAATTTCTATGCGACAAGTCGTAGTGGTGGTTTTCACCAAAAAAATATTGTTTTGTTCTTTGATAAAAAATTTAATCGTAAAAACTCTAAATCAAGATTCAATGTATTCCATGTATATGTTGTAAATACCTATCGTTTTTTTTTTTTTTTTTTTTTTTTTTTTTAATCAAGATAATTGCACAATTTGCAACTTTCATTAAGTTTCTGAAGCTTATGTTTATACAATATAATACGTATAATAGATAAAAAATAAACCGTTTATAATATAATATAATTCATATATTATTATAACATTATGAACCGTTGCTTTTTTTCCCTTGGAAACGTTTTTAATCTGTAATTTACATATTGGTATCGAATATTATTTTATACTTCAGGGTTTTAACATATAATATGTTATAGTATAATATACGTATTATATGTACGTATAAATCGTATAGTATATGTATATAATTATTTACGTTTTATGCCTTATAAAAATTAAATCTCTAATAAACAAAATTTAATTTATTATTTAAAGTTACAATACTTAGTAAATACAAAATTCTTATACAAGTATCTCTCCTATGAATTTCCTCTTTGCCATCTAATCGTTTTCAAACCTCTCTGATTTACTCATTGTACATAATTTTGTAAAGATTGTAAATAATTCATTAAACTTTATTACAGAAATAAAAAAAAAATTAAGTTTAAACCAGAGATTCTCAAAAAAAAGTCTATATCAGTCTCCTAGAGTAGATTCTGACCTGCTTATATAAAATATATATAATGGTTCATGAGTGTTATTAAAGGCCAGTTTATACTTATCAAAGTAGCCACTTCTGGGAACCACAAATTACTACTTTAATAATATCCCACGTACCTATGACTAGATCGTAGAAGTCTATGCCAGTTGGGACGTGTATCGAAATTCTCGTACGTGGCGTGAACATTTTTATATTAATTTTTATATTTATACTGACTTGTTATTGGAATTTATCAAACTAGCTTATTTTTAACATGGTTATGTTCTTATTTTATTTAGTAGAATTATAATTATAACTATTTATTATTATATGATAAGTAGTTAAAAATTTACTTCTCTTAAATAAATTATCAAATATAATATGCATTTTTTTTTAATTCTTAAGTATTTTAATGGCAGAAAAAATTGGTCTGAGTACAAAATAATAAAATTATCTAATAATTTGTATGAAACGCATGAATTCTTGTGAAAACAAATCTCCAAATATTTCTTAGCTGGTTTTGCATTTTGAAAAATGTGTTCTGATTTTGAACAAAAGTTTCCAATTTTTTTTAGTAAATTATTAAAATCAATCATTTTTATATTATTCATGAAACCTGTTTGATCTCACGTTCTCAGCTCTATTAACAATATAATTGATTTATCTAAAATATTTCTCCTGGCAACCTAATCTTACACCTATATTTTTCTTTTCTTTTGACGATTAAAACTAATTTAGTTTGCACACTCTTGAGTTAAAACTACGTTTGTAAATACTTTAAAGACATTTTTTTGTGTAGTCTCTGACAACAGCGTTCAAATCAAAGTTAATTCGCTGTTTACTGATTCGTAATTCACGGACGTAACTACTTTGATACCAATTTATTTTTTAGTCGAAAACAGCATGCATAGTAATTTTTACGAAAAACACATGTGCGTGCGATAATGCGAACGATAAACATTGTCGATAATGACTAACAATCAGACGGAAAATATCGGAATGTTAAGATTAAATTATACGGTACATATTCAAGCGTAGTAGTGTAGGTCGTGTTTATCAATTATCCACCTTCTCACTAATTATTACGATAAACATGATATCAATTAATACTAACGGTCGGAAAATAATTTATGTTCAGTTCTTCCGTTTCAGTCGATCGCCGATAATTTATTGTATGCTATTTTTCTAAGTTATAGTGATCATTTAATTGTTGTTCAAAGATAATTGCAAGTATATATGGTCGAATCTAAAAAATATGTTGGCAATATACTATAGTGTTGATTATTTGAAATTCGATTTCATTCCATCATTGATAGACAAAATCCTACACATGTGCTGTTTATGTAAAAAAGTTTTAAGTAACGTTTCTATAAAACTACCCAAAATGGAGGATCTCCTGAGAATTTGTTCCTAAATAAAACAGTTAAAGATTTGATATACTTTCAAACACTGAAAGAAAAACTTCAGAAAAAACCCACGGTGGATAATATGTTCGCTTCCACGTTAAAAAGATACGATGATCGATTGCAATCTTGCAAACTATCCATGCTAATAGTAAAGTCTAGGACGCCTCGTATTATCAAGAAACAACTAATTCTTTCTACCGGTCATTAAAGAGATCTTAGAAACTGTTTTTCACAAACCTCCATATTAAATCTTCAAAAAAATTCCATTAAAAAACAACACTGTTCAATAATGTATTGATGAAATGGGCCATGACGTTGAAAACTTCTTGTGTAACTATTTGCCAAAAATTTAATCATCCATATAAATCTATATTCAATGTTTTGAAAGATTATTTCATGGAAAAAGCCTTTAATAAATATAGTATCAGTAGCAGCAAATCAAATATCTGCCATGTTTGGACGTTATCAAGGTTTTATTTGTAAATTAAAACAATATGTAAATGGACTGTTTGCAATTCACTGTTTAATCCATCGACAATATTTAGTTGTGAAAAATCTAAATGGCAGGTTACATAAATCTTGTGTTACTTGTTGAATTACAGGTTATTTGCACAGTTATGTGAAGAAAATGATGAGAACTTTCATCGATTATCCTTCACACTGAAGTACAATAATTATTGGAAGGCTTATATTTGACAAGATTTGTTTTCACTTTTTTTTTTACGGTTTTTGAGTTATTGAATGATAAAGATCCTGTTTTAATAAAAATTCGATCTAAAAGAAGCAAGACATAAAGTGATAATCTGAATTTCATTTAAATTTAATAAAAAAAAAGCTTATCATTGTAGCGTTTATTATCATAATTCACTTAATGAAGCAAAACATTGGACGGTGTATATTTTTAATATTTTAATAGATTGCTAACTTGTAAATAAATAAATTTCCACCTACGTTCAACATTTAAGTGTCCATCACACGATTTTGAAATCAGATTCGAGGATATTTTGACAATGGAATTACCACGGTGGATTATCAATACATACGCTGCATCAAAAAAATAGATGACAAATAACTAATTGTGGTGCTATGACTATAATGTAAAATATTTTTTTATATAATTTAATGCAAACGTATTTATAATCCATTTTACTTGTAATATTTATAACATTTTTATATTATTAAATTATTCTAGAAAAATTAGTGATTAGTATACTATTTATATATTACCACCATCTTTTCCATCAAGTAGTGTTTTAAATTAAGTATAAAAAAAGTATTTTTGTAGCTATAAAGTTTCATAAAATTTCACCTCTACTCATAGATGGTTGAAAAATGAACTAGTACAAATAGTTAAAGTATAGGGTGAATAACATATTATAACTTTACAATTTATTTTTATTTTAGTTCAGTGTACATCCTAGAATATTCAGTCGAATGGTTCAGAATAAATATAACACATATTCAAATAATAAAAATTGAAACATGCCCACGTTATTTATAATTGTGATATTTTTGAGAACCTTATTTATATGATATTAATTAGCAACGTATATAGTATGCAATATATTTCTTAATACTTATAAGATCCAAAATGGTATTTTTAAATACTGTATATAGGTATAGATCATATCATAATTTTCTCATAATATTTCTTGTTTTATTATTGACAAATTGTGCAAGAATTACGTTTACGAAGACTACTACTTTTTCATTATTTATTTTTAATAATGATTTTACATTTCTACGCACGCGATTCGAAAAACAAAAAATTATTTTTGTTATATTTGTGATCGCAAAAATAGTGTGACCCAGTTGGGTTCTGTTTCCTATTATTATTGTGAACAATCGCGTGATAAAGTCTAATTCTATGAAATAATATGAATTATAATTTATAGTTGCAAGCAAAAACAGTATATCGTTACCTCGGAAAGTTTGATTTCAACTTTTCCGTCCATTTTATAATTAGTTTTATAATATTTACGTAAATTACTCTCATATATACAAATATTAGTCAATATTTGTTTTCCACATCATAGGCTGATGATTATTTTCGATATTTGTATAAGCCAAGTATAATTTGTACCAAAATTATTCTAACGTTAAATTGATTTTTAAAAAGAAATCTGTTTCAATATTTTTATTTAGCTGTATTATTGCAGTTTATTAATTCTCGTTTATATGACACTATATACTTGAATTTTGTAAATTAGTTTTATACATATTTATAGTTTTGATCAAAATTCAAAATTCATATATTTGTGATGACGAACGACCATTTAAAGTTTACTATTATTAATTTCGTTTGAGTATAATCTAAAAATAGCTAAAATATTATTAATATCCTAATATGTGTGTAAAAATTAATACATATACCTTAAGAGAGAAGGACAATTACCATATTCATCTCTATATTTCCAAATATTATACGTTTATTAGAAAAATAATATTTAACTTTAAAATGTATTATAACAATATTACTACAGCACTAAGTGCTTTAAAATTAATTGTACATCAACGAAAATTAATATTTTAAAAACAAAAATTTAAAAAAAAACGAATTAAATTTGTTACCGAAAGTTTCAAGCACGTTAATTGTTATATACTTTGCGTAAATTATACGGCAACGGGCGCGCAGAGTTGCTTTTACCAGATATATATATATAATTTAATAATTTTTCCAGGAATTTGAAATGATTAAAATCTATTGTTTGCAAACTTTATCATTTCCTGCCGTGTGCGTATTCCAATAAACGTCATAAGAACGTTGGAATTTCTCCGTCATCCGTTGCTACGCACGTAGGTATTGTGTCCGTACATGCGTGTAGTCGTGAAATAATTTCATCTCTGTAGTAAATGGAAACAGCAACACTATATCGATTTGTCTAGTATAACAGCAACGGTTTTATATTCCTTTTACAACGCTATTTTCGGGAAGTTTCGTGGCGACAATTTGTCATTTGATTTGTTCTTTTTTATTTTATTTCCTCCGCTTACGTTACTATATTGGATCTTAACCATCTGCCGTCCTCTTCGTGCTTTATTATTATTGCTGTCATTACTGCCGAGTAACTGCTGCTGCTGCTGCTGTTGCTGTTGCTACTGCTTCTACCGCGTGCCGGACGGTCTTTGCACCATTTGACTCGACCGTTTGAACGTTAGATCGTAAAAAAATAAAAATAAAACAAAAAAGTAAATACAAAAACCGTAGTCCATATATCTACAAGTATACACATAGGTGTCGTATTGTATTCATATATTTAGGTGTTTTCGTGACCTTCTGACCTCCAGAGTTTTTAGGTATCCTTTGTCTTTGTCGCCGTCGACGTGTACGAAATATTTGAACACGCACACAGTATAATATTACGTGCACACGAGATATATTGTCAGGCGCGCTTGTCGTGTCTACTTTGTATTTATATATTATACACTATACAATGTACATAAATACCATATAGTACATGTACAAATATGATTATATACAGATAATTTAGTTGTGGAATTTGCTGCAATAATATCCTGTATAGGTAATAATTATTGCAAACGTCGTCGCGGGAGCGTATCTCCGGCAACGGGCGTCTTGTGTGTTTTATACATTTAAGTATCTGCCAATAAGACCAAAATTTTATTTTTGTAGTCAATGATTGCCCTGGTGTTTGCTGGTTGTGACTCCCAAAGGTTTTGAACTAATAACGAACCATAAGAAGTGAAATAATATACGCCAAGTTCGTATTTTCGATTCGTTAAACTAAACGGTTTGTGGAAAAACATATGGTCTCACGCGACGTCATGATGCTCTCGCTAAAAGTAATTGGATTCCCTCTTTGACGAATAAACAAGAAATCATGATAGTTTTCATACAAGTTTTTTTTGTTTTTTCGTTTCGTTTACTTTTAAATGACAATACACAATACGTGTGTCGTACATAGCCTAGATTATTGTCCAGCATTTTATTTTCAACTGATATTATTTTGAAACAATGAAAATAAACAGTAGTATTAAGAAAATACCATGCGCGCTTTTAACAAAAACAGCCAATCGAATTAATTAAATGTAACCAATATATAAGTTAATTAAAGTGAATGCACATTTCGCTAAGTAAATGTTTTCAAATTATTTAGCCGTTCATCATTGATCATAAAAATGTTCATGACATTTTTATGATAAATCATCTTTCACGTTAATACTGAAGACGAATAAACTTTTTACGAAATAAGAATTTATAGAAGTAATGATTTGATATTTTACAAATTATTATTATTAAATTTATAATTAAGTACGCACTGACATTAATATATTTTTTGAATTATTTTTTAAATATTATGATTTTTTTTCGTCCTTTTATCTGATTAATCCAATTATGATGAACACTATCAGGGTCATGTACGTTTTTTAAGTATTATTTTTTTTCAAATTGTTGTTTGCACGTCAAAAAAGATATTATGTTATGTAAAAGCGTTATATACGCGACAGAATAAAAGTAAATAGTCTGGAAAAATCCAGTTGAAATCAGCTCCTATCATGAACTTGTAAAATATTACTTTATAGGTCAATATGACTTGTTAATCTCTTTTGTGTAAGTCATGATTGGAATACACGGGTGAGTTGTGTGGATAACATTGCCGTCATCATGTTAGATTTTAGCGTATAATAAAAAATTGTAATTTAATTTCGACATTTCGATCGCCTTATTTCAATCAAAAATATCACCCTAATTCTTATTAAATATTATTTTCAGTATTGATCAATGTGTTTGTCACATTGTACAATAGATTAAATATCAATGAGTAGGTCATTTTATTAGGACTACTCTGATGTTGATACATTTTTTATTTTAGTATTTTATCAGAAGATTTTAAAATAGTACTAAAATAAAAAAATTATTGACATCAGTCTTAATAAAATTATGTAATTTAAATATCGTACAAACATGAATACCAAATTTTTCTTTTTATTTCTATTTTTTTTTAAGGTAATTTTCTTTAAATTAATTTTATTTTTATAGATTTGTAATTATTTTTTTTTTAAATTTTAAGAAATTCATTATACATTTATTAATTAAAAATTCCTGATACTATTCTTACATTTTCAATAAATTTTTCTAATTATAAAATAATTTTTACAGCTTTATAGGTAGAATGTCATATATTGAAAATTAATGTGTATTCATAAATCATAATTAACTATTGTATAATTAAAGTTTCAAAGAATTCCATTAATATACAGGCCATTTTTATTGTTATTTTAGATTAAAAAGATTTTTGTAGTTATTCTTAAAGTATCGACTTTTCGGATATTATTAATTATAAACGAGTAATTATAAAAGAATAAACGGGTAATTTCTTCAGTACAGAAAAATATTTTTTTTTGTGCAAAAAATCTAAAATATTGTTGTCAGATCAATATAATACCTAGTTGCACATTTAAAGAATAATAATAAAATTAAACGGTTTGGATAAATCCAGACAAAACTGTCCAATTTCTCACCCTCCAGAAACCTGTAAAATATTACGTTCTGAGTTAATTTGTGTTTCTCTGACTCGGCAGTGAAAGCAACTTCTTTAAACACATGCGATCAGTGTTGATGACATTGCCTTTATATCTTATCTTAGTCGAGTATAAAGTGAAATAATGAAATATTTTCGTTTTTGTCTGCATCTACAAGGGTTGTAGCTCATGTAGTCCCGGCAGATGGTGGTAGTTATTGGATGTCAATCAATTTTGTTTGCTTTCGCTGCAGCTGGATTCCGATTGGTCTGTCGCTGCAATGATGGGTAAAATCGGTTTCATATGTATTATTTTGTATTTGTTGAACTTTTTTGACATTCTCTATTTGCCGTGGTCGTATTGTTATGTGTTACACATACACCATACACATTTATAATTATAGATACACGTGTATACATATAGTCAATAGTATGTCGCAAACGTTGAGGGGTATAAAAGATAATTATTTTTTGATGTACTAAAAATACGATGGCGCGTCAAATAAATTGTTTCTTCTACTGCTGCGAATTTTCATTTAAGAGTAATTGAATTTTGTATATATAGATATATAATAATCCTTTTTCGAAAACTGCAGGTCACTATAAAGTAATAAGTATGTGCTACATTTTCACACGATATATGATAATATCACGAAATGCACTTGGTGTTTTCTAAAAGATCATTGATATTTTTGTGTAATAAATTCGCCGAATACCTTGTATTAATTATTGTCGTTTTTATAAATATTTATGTTTCGATTTGCTGTTTCATTTATTGTTATATTGATCTATGTAGGTAGTTTTAGTGTAAGATTCAATAGGTAATGAAAAAAAATATTAATAAATAAATACATTTTAATGCTTTAATAATAGCTTATAAATATTAAAATGCCAATAAATGTGTTTAATGTAATGCTGTTTATGTATGTATATCTTCTTTTTTTATTTTCCTATATGCAATACAGTCTTCGAAGCGAACATAATGGTTTTTTGTTGTCTGTGAGAATGATCTGGAGAGCATATTTATCACGAGTTTTTTCACTAAAAAAATATAGCACAACAAATATATACATTCATATTTATATAAAAGTGTGTGTGTGTATGCATGTGCGTGTGCGCGCGTGTGTGAAAAAAGTACATTTATGTAAATAGGTATACCTCTTATACTATGCATATTTATAATTTCACAAGTATATATATATATATATATGAGTGTGTGTTTGTGGTTTCTTATATACGTGAGGAATATTTTATATATATATATATATATATACATATATACACATTGCACTTAATCCACTCGATAAATGGCACCGGGATAATAGAAAGGAATCGAGCATAAAATTTAACTTCACAAATGAGAACGTATACGTTTATGAACATTGACGTATTGGTTTTGTATTTATTTATTTTTTTTATTTAAGATGGAATCGCGATTTTATAAAAATTGTACTTTGTTCCTCAGTGGTCGTACGGTACAATAGATGCAGCTGAACGATTTTAAACCATAGATGTTTATGTATTTAGCGTTAAACGTTGTACAAAATTTGGAATATCGGTTAAAATATAAACAATAATGACATTCACTGCGTGAAACAGAATAATTTCATCTTATTGCATTTGAGTAATTCATGGTTTTGGCAAAACATTCTTTATTCGACTCTCCACAGTTTGAAACTTATCTGAAACGAAATTATGAATAACTATATTGTTGATATTGTTGATAGTAAGCATTACATTTCCCTTAATTTTCAACATTATATATATGTATAATTACACTGATTTGATTTATAAATGTAAACGATCTCTAAAGGGTTCTCTTAAAATCTCAAATATTGTATAATTTGGATTTAATTTAATTAAATAATTTGAATAAATCTTACAAACAATAACCAAATTTTAATCTTTCCTTAATCTTAGGCTACACGGTAACGTAATGTGTTTTGAGACGCAGCTTTTATAGTCAAAATCCATAGTTTTTGGTTGTTTTTAATTTGTATATTGCTTGTGATGTTATAAAATGTATAATATATATATATGTTACCGGCAATGTGTTGAGTAAAGGCATTCTTTAGAAATCATAGGCACTCTATAGAACCCTTGTACCATTTGGCAGTGTATTAAATTGCTATGCTATTTTAAATAATGCCTAGGCAATCTATGAAATTCCTAGGATTTTTATAGAATGCCAATGCTACGTTTGGTAAAGTATAAATTTTAGAATAGTATTTAATCAAAAAATATATTCTTTATTTTAAGATGAAACAATTTTTTTGATTAATTTGACTTGACGTGTTTTGCTTATTATCATTAACTGTGTTTGGAATTCTTATTTTTTTTTTTTTTACAAATAGTAGTTTAATTTGGTTTTTTTTTATTCATTTTTTTTAATTACAGTATGCTGTCCTTATTGTTCGAAAGCTCTTTCACTGCACACTGATGTGAATGCCTACAAAAAATAACTGAGGACAGAAGAATAAAAAAATATAGTATATTTGCCAACCATTACTTGGTAATTTCCTGTTGAGTCATTTTTAATTACTCTTGACAGTTTCATCTGAGACCGAATGCATAATATTTAATTTCCAGTTTATACAAGTTACACAGTTTATTAAATGTTTAATAAAGCATTATGTGTTGTTAGCTAAAAACATTTCATGGATGCTTTGCATGTCTATAAATACCTCATTTGTTTTGATATATAGTATTTATGCACTACAGTCTGCTATATATTATTATCTTAATGTTGATTTCTTTATGCGTCCATTAAGTTATCGTTTAAGATGATTGAAAGTACGTATTTATACATCCAATTGTAATATAAGCGCGTTATATATCAATATCGTTATATACCTGTAATCAAACGTTTCGGCGATGTGCTTTGTACCCAAAATGGCCGTAATAAATTATCCCAAGTCTGGTCTGAAGCAGATGAAAATATCGTTTAAAAGTGATTATTATGATAGAAATAATAATAATAATAATAATTATTACTATTTCTATTTTTATTATAGTAGAATATTTGTAGAATGTAAACGAAATTGTTTAACCGGCCTTGACTCGCGTGCAACACTACAAAAGTATATGCACTCGGAAAATATCATTTGTGCACTGAAAAACAAAACAATTATTTTCAATTTAACCGTTGGCGATGGCAGTGATTTGTCAACGTCACGCCGCCGCGAAGAAGTGTGTATGAGCATCGACAAAGAGAGAGAGAGAGAGAGAGAATCCGTATGGTGGTCGACAGCCATGTGGAGTAACAAATTATATTAAAAAACTTTTTTCAGCTAAAAACCATAAGTATAATATATAAATATAAGTAGCGTATTATTTTTTATTTCGTCTGATCCTCTTCAACAATTAAGTTGAACAAATAAACTTTCGTTTAAAATATGTGGGTAAGTGCAGTGGCATAAACGATTCTAATTCGTGAATCACTACATTATATGCACAATATTCTATATATTACGTTAATATCCCAAAAGATATTAGGCAGTAATGACATTTTTTAATCTCTGTAATGCGAAGTGATTTAGAAATACTTAAAAATACCTTATAATTTTTGTTTTTGTAAGAAGCCGCCGACATATCTGAGTATTTTTCGTACTAGATTATAGTTAAAAAAAATAAAACTAAGCCAATCATATTCTTGTAAATTGTATATCTTTATTATAACATATAAAATTTACAAGAACAAATTATTATTATTATTATTTTTATTATAACATAATATGTGTAATATGACTTATTATGTTATAATAAAAATAATAATAATAATAATTTGTTCTTGTAAATTTTATATGTTATAATAAAGATATACAATTTACAAGAAATTATTATTAATTAAATTTATGTGTAATATGACTTAGCCGATACTTTTCCGACAAAAATAATATAAGAAATGTTCTTTAGCATGTGATTGTTTTTAAGTACTTTTATATAGTAACCGATTATTATCATGGACGTTATTTGGCCAAATTTCATTAATTTTAATTTATTAGCTGTTCATATAATAATAAAAAACCAAAAAATAAATAAAAAAATAAACTCCGGAAAGTAAATTTAAATTCTGATTTTAATTAGTTCGTTGTGTTTTACCACTATTACGATGCATTTACCGCTGCCATTATTAACGGTTAGCTGTCAAATGTAATAATATTAATATAATGTTATGGCGCAGCAGCTTTTGTTATTTAATCATTCATTCGATGCGTAGGCACCTACTATAATTACACATAAACAATAAGCATATTACAGGGGCGTCGACGACAATTTAATTTCAATCTTAATAATATTCGAAAATACAATAAACATGTATACATAATACGTCATAATGTTCTAACGATTTCCCGTAACGACCACCCTGTTGAGTTCCTCCTGCTCAGGTAGCTGTCATAATTTACGAATTCGTGTCGACTCTCAACCGCGATATAGATATATTTTAAAATAGTGTTTATGCAAATGATGACGTTGCGCATGCGATAGGTGTTCAATAATTTCGTTGAAGCGTTGCGTTGTGTATACGAGTGGGATATTGGTTGTTTTGTGTAGCAGATACAACACCACGGGATTACACATATTCTATCGAGATCCGAGTTTCACAATGTTATTTTAGTCTTATTCTGTTATTATATTTCCATAATTTTCGATCTCATACTACTTGATTAAATATTTCGCATTACCCTATATCGTAGCTTTAATGTTTATTGTTATTTTTCTTTTGTGTTTTGATTTGATCAAGTACTTACCATTACTTACTTTTATTACGAATAGATATTGATTCTTATATTTGTACGTTTAAGGATTATTCAATCCGCATTAACCCGAAAGTTCAAAAGTTAATCGTAACATTCCGAAAGTAATTTTCCCGTTGAATTACAATTTTTTTTTTTTTTGTATTCAAGTATCAATGTATAAAATATTAAAAAGAACCGGATGGGCCTCGCTCTGCTGTACAGTTAGGGGTGGAGTGCACCTCGCTTATAGGATAGGTCATTATTATAATGGATTTGTTAAATTTGAATGCAATGATAGATATCATTGTATACGAATAACGATTCTGAACGGAGTTCATATGTTAGTCTAGAATATAATACAATGTTATTTATAAATATTATATAAGTATATTTTATTTTTAAACGAAAAATTTAGAAAAACCGAAAATTTAAATTGTCTATAAATAAGTCAAAATATGTCAAAATACTTTGAAATTTTAACCATGTATAGAAAACGTCAATATAAAGATTTAATGATAATTTCAAGTTGTTGCGGTTTTTCGTTTTTGAGTTAGGGCATTTTAAAAAAACCGATATCATTTGTCAGTCTAGAACATTCTACATTATATTATATTTTACATGTAATTTTATGTCAATATTCGATGTTCAAACGCTTATAAAAAAAAATTGTGCCTATGGATTTTAATAATTTTTGAATGACATTAAGAACTACTTCTGTGGAATCTTCGATTAAATTTTCAAGTATTTTGTAGAAGCCAAATTTTTTTTATCACCGATTATAAAAATAAAATGTAAAAAAATTGAATATTTTAAATGACTATAAGTGGCTTAAAAATCAATATAATATTTTGAAAAAAATATTGCATAAATGAAATACCAATCTTAACAGCTGGTAGAAATTTCAAAAATCTGCGACTTATACTTTTTGAATTATAACAAATATTTAAAATCGTCTGAGAATAAATCGCTATTTTATGCAATTTCGTAAATATTTAAATTTCAAACAGTCATACAATTTTTTCCTCTTAGTCCGGAAGAAATTTTTTTAAAGATTTTTGAAGAGTAGCTCATAGATAACCTAGTGTTAAAATTTTGAACCTTAAGTATGAACAAAAAAAATTTTATGAATTTTTATCTACAAAATAACTTGCAAATTATCGTGATTTTTACACATTTTATACAAATTTGAGAATTAAGGGCTTATAAAAAAAAATTGAGTTAACCGATCACCGATATTTTTTAGTTACGATAAGTTTAACTTATTATAAACCTAGTATAAAATTTTCAAGAGTTTTCGCTCAATCAATTAAATTTTATAGATGTTTAAAAACAAAAATTTAACAAAAATCGAAAATTTAAATTGTCTATAAATAAGTTAAAATATGTCAAAATACTTTGAAATCTTAACCATGTATAGAGAACGTCAATATAAAGATTTGGTGAAAATTTCAAGTTGTTGCGGTTTTTCATTTTTGAGTTAGAGCATTTTAAAAAAAACCGATATCTTTGTCAGTCTAGAATATTATACAGTATATTATATTTTACATGTAATTTTTTGTCAATATTCGCTGTTCAAACGCTTATAAAAAAAAATTGTGCCTATGGATTTTAATAATTTTTGAATGACTTTAAGAACTACTTCTGTGGAATCTTGTATTAAATTTTCAAGTATTTTGTACGAGCCAAATTTTTTTTATCACCGATTATAAAAAAAAAAATGTAAAAAAATCGAATATTTTAAATGCCTATAAGTGGCATAAAAATCAATATAATATTTTGAAAAAAATATGACATAAAGGAAATACCAATCTTAACAGCTGGTAGAAATTTCAAAAATCTGCGACTTATACTTTTTGAATTATAAAAAATATTTAAAATCGTTTGAGAATAAATCGCTATTTTATGCAATTTCGTAAATATTTAAATTTCAAACAGTCATAAAATTTTTTCCTCTAATTCCGGTAGAAATTTTTTTAAAGATTTTTGAAGAGTAGCTTATACATAACCTCGTGTTAAAATTTTGAACCTTAAGTATGAACAGAAAAAATTTTATGAATTTTTATCTACAAAATAACTTGCAAATTATCGTGATTTTTACATATTTCGTATAAATTGTAACTTTGAGCACTTATAAAAAAAAATTGTGACTTACGATTTTAGATTTTTTTTATCAGTTAAGGAACAACTTATAAGAAACCTTGTACTAAATTTTCAAGATTTTCTAGGCAGCCAAAAAAATTTTATCGTTATTTAAAAAAAAAATACTTAAAAATATTGAAAATTTCAATTGTCTATAAATAGCTTCATAAAAGTCAAAATACTTTGAAAATTTAATGGTGTATAGAGAACGCTAATCTAAACATTTGGTGAAAATTTCAAGTATTTACATCGATTAGTTTTTGAGTTATAGCAAAATAAAAAATTTGATTATGTCAAAAACTGGTTTTGCGTAAAAACTCCGGTTTTTCCCAAATTTTTTTATGGTTTTTCCCGTCGCATTTAAAAAATATTGGAAATTTTTAACTTTTGACCCCCCAAAGTACCAAATAGATTCACTTTCCTTTCAGAAAAGTTGCTACATAAGGCAATCGAAGCATTTTTACTGCCCCAAAACGTGTCGACAGACACAAAAAAAAAAAAAAAAAACACACATCATTGTAAAATCAATACATTCTTCACTCCGTTCAGAATCTAAAAATTCAGTTTTAAAGTCGGCTTCCAAATTTACTTGTTTCATTAATTATTGTTTTGAGCACACATATATATACACACATATTTACACTTAAATTTATTTTTTTATTTACACTATAAATTTTATAGATTTACTGTTTAAATTAATTAATAAGTTGCACCTTTTCTTTGTTAAACTCATTCAACCAATAAAATTAAATACAAATATAAAGCAATTATTAGGTATTTACTGCGTATCGTGTGTTAGCTAAGTTACCTAGTCTGTGAATATTGTTTATATCTTTCATAAATTCAATTGCTTAAATGAAATAATAATTTGCTTGCGTGGCATACGTTTAGGTAACGTGTTATCATCTGCTAATGAAAGTTGATTCGAGTTCAGTGAAAATTATATTATTATTATTATAATGTTATTGCGAGTATGTTCGAATACTTTCGACTTTAAAATAAATTCGATTTTCCGCAAACTCACTCATTGTTGGGAACTGAAAAAGAACGGCATATCCAACTTGTCGAAGAGTAGGTACATTAAACTTGCGAAAGACTTATTACATATTATATAATACGTAGTAATAATATCAAAAAATGCCCTTTCAAAAAATAAATGTATTACCTCAATACTTTAAAACACTTTATACAAACATAGATTTCTATGTATAAATTAATTAATAATTATTTAATTTACTTTATTTATATAATATTAGTATATAATTTGATTTAAAAAATTTGATTTGAAATTTAAATGATCAACGGTTATCCAATACGTTTTTATAAACTAATAATAACTTCTCTAATAAAAATGTCTGTCTGATTATTAGTTTTTATATATTTTGGAATGTAATCTTCTTCCAGTATTTGAGATATATTTTCAATTATTTTACTTTATATTATTTTATAATATAATTATTCTATTTTGATTTATAGCGTATTAAAATTTTAAATTTACAGTTTTTTAAGTTAAACTTGATAATTTTTTTTATTATATTTTTAATTGATTTAATAACATTTATAGCCTGCTTTAGCTAATCCCGAAATTTCGAGCTTAATTATGAGAACTGGAAGTTTACTGAAATTCTATTAAGTATATTAAGTATACTTAAGTATCTTTATAAAGTACCTTCACTTAATAATTGTTGATACTTAGTGATTGAAGTAGAATTTTCTTTCTCAAATTAGTTTATAATTGCTTTAGGAATCTGCACTTATTTACAATGATATATTATTGCAGCTAGTCATATACTCCATGCGTTACTAAAGGTTGAGGAGGTTTGGGAATATCTGGTGCCATAGTTTTAAATGTCTCCTTTCTGGTTGGTGATTTAAAAAAAACTTTCTTTAAATTTTAAATTAATTTATGAATTTCAATGAATTGACCTTGGATTTCTTTATAAACTCAATGTAGAGCGTAAGCCGTATAAGTTACGTGTATCTTCTTGGAATACAAAACATTAATAGATTGCTCAGACTTCACTATATATAGACTATGTCTTTAAAAATAAATTAATAATTTATAATAATTATTTGTCATTTAATGTTTATAACTTAATATTTATATTTCGTTGTAACCCTTATATGTACTCATCTCGTAAAATATGTTGAAATATAGTGAATTTTTTGTCAGGAATAATTTTATTTCTTTGATTATATGCTTTATATTCTGTGACGTATGCACTTTAGTTGTCGATTTATGCTATTTTTATTTTCATTATTTTTATATGTTTTATTTTACAAAAAGAAATAAAAGAAACACAAACACTAGAAAATGAAATTCTTTGTGCGCAATATTCACCCTATCTGCATGACTACGCGCATCGCCTAAACAATGTTATCGTACGATAAGGATACAAATTTATACTTTATATTTATTTATATTTTACTGTCGTAAACATATCGAGAAATTGGCTGTATTATCTTTTTAATTATTCAATGATTTTTATTAGTATCTCATTAAAAAAAAAAAAAATTAAATTTTGTTTTATTTCGGTATAAATAAATATCATTATGTCTTTGGCATATGTATACTTTCAAATCAATGTCAACCATTAATAATGTTTACCCAGCTTTCAATTATTACTCGACTCATTAATTTCGTTATCATGGGGTTTACACATTTCTGCATTGCTGCACATTACTCTTACCGAACAACGACTAACACCGCCATCAATCGTTTATTTAGTTCATTTATTTACTCGTTTAGTCCTACCCACTACAACATGTTATTTAGTCAAATTAAATCCATTTAACAATTTTAACGAATCTTATAAGTAATTTTTTTTTTTATAAAAAAATTTTAACTGAATAACTTAATTAATATTTTAATAATGTTATTATTCAATTTCACTCGGTATGCTAAGTTGAAGAAAACTGTATTATCCTTAAATATGGAGGGGTTATTAATGGTAAACTATATTTTTGGAATTTATTCAAATGGATTTTAGTAAGTTATAGTAAAGTTCATGTACTTGAGTTAAATGATGTTAATTTGCTTAGGGTAGGTATGGGGTAGTTATCATTTAAGACGATTGAAAGTACGTATTTATACATCCAATTTTAATATATTTATCAGCATCTAATAAGGAAATTGAATTATTGACCATGTTAATTAGGAAATCATGGCATTGCAAATACTCTGACAAATTATACAAACTACTTTCCTCTAGCCTACTGTAGAATCCAACCAAAAAAAATCTGTTACGATTTGTCATACGTATAATTTATGACCATTTTTGACAGGTTACAAAGGGGTTTGCGATTATTTTTCTGTAGAATTTGATGTCTAAACAGTTCAATGTAATTTCATCGGAAAATGTTGTTTTATTTTCTACTGAATTATAATTTATCAATATTGTGACAGTTTGGTATTAACTCACAGGTAGATTTCCCAGTTGGAACTGATTTCCTTACGCACTTCAGGGTTCACTATAATAAGTGTGATCAAATTTTCTATTGAATGTTTAACAAACATTTTTTTTTACTTTCCATTTATTATTTCAGCTTCTGACTTGGAATCAATTCGTGCGTTATTCAACGAAAAAGAAAAAGAACTGACCATGGCCGTAGCCAAAGTGGATGAATTAACTAGGCAACTCGAAGACGTTCAAAAAGGACGAGGTCATACTCAACCCACGTCTCCGGCATCCATGGAACTCGACAAACTACGATCCGAATTATTAGTGAGTCGTGTTCATTACTTATAGATATTTTTTAATTATCGCATTTCAATTAAGCTTTGTAAATTATTTTAACCCAATTTTATTAAGGCTTACATATTAAACAAATGTTATTATTCGTATTTTAATGTTTATATTTAATAAATAATAAATTAGATTCTTTTAAATAATATTATATATGACAGATGATGTTATTGATTTTTTTTTTTTTTTTTTAAGTATCGAAACAAGTTAGGTGAACAACAAACAGCAAGACTAGTACAGCAGCGTGAAGTTCTATCCAAAAGACAAGAAGAAATGGCGTCAATCGACAGGCGAATATCGGAGCTACAAGCCAGGTTACATAGAAAGAGACTGCTCAACCAACAGTTGGCTAATCAAATTCAGGCTAACAAACCAGGACAAAATAATAGGCGAGTAACATTTCAGACGCAATAATGCTAGCGAGAAGCTTCCGTGTTTTATTATTTAACATATAATTTAATTTTGGCTACCGTGATACTGTAAATTACGCTCTTATAACGAATATTGATTTTGTTCTTGGCACTAGTGAATTTTCTGCTAGATTGATTGTGGTTTTCTGCGGAGCGTCCAGCATCCATATAAGTTCCACTTAATTTAATCATGATATATTTTACTGCTTCATCCGTTTCTCATGGGATTTGTTTTCGAATTCAATACACTGCTCACAGCGTACTTGTTATGAACCTAAATAGTGAATAATGAAATTTCTAACTGATAATCATATTATATATTTCTGTTTTTAGATCTCTTAGTGGACCAGGAAAACAAATGATGCCGTTGTGTGACGGAAAAATGAGCGGCGGTAATGTTGCGGCCGTGGAACCGTTTAGCCACATACCAGATGCCATGAATAAGAACTCTCAGTTGCGTAAATCTGAGGATAATATTCTGAGTCATGCGACAGGTGACCCACAGCCTTATGGTGGTCGGACCGGCAGGCCAGAGCAAAAATCAATTTCTCAACAACCGTTGGTCCAAAAACCTATAGTGGATCCATACCAACAATACCAGCCGTCTAATAACAACTATAAAATTGAACAGACAAACAGCAATCCAGGTGATCTCCCGTACTTCGGAGGCAGTAAATTCGACCCAAAATACCAGACCTTACCATATAATACCAAATTCTCACCATTAGTAAATTATAATGGTAATCAACTTCCGCCGTCACAGCAACAGCAACAACAACAGCAGCAGCAGAAACAACAACAGCAACAACAGTGGTTAGGTCAGCACGACGATATTGCCGAAGATAATAACAGAGACCTAGTCAATAACAACACCGGTTACGGTGTTGATCAGAAACTTAATGGTATGCTTCAAAGTAAAAAGTCTGTTTTGGCTGGTCAAGTATTGACAAACCTGGGACAAAACCTACAAATGCAAAGTTCCAGCAGACCAATTAACGCTCAAGTATATCATACAAAACCGCTTTCATCATCAAACCATGTGTCTCAAAGGTAACGTATTTACAAAAGAGAAATAGTGAAATTTTAGTGCTATGATTCTAACAATGTATAAATTGCAAATATTTTAGACCACTTAACTATTCTATACATCCTACGGTGCTGGCCACTAGAAGTCAACCAGTCGGTGGGACCGGTATTAGTAATCATCAGGTAAGCATACTATGCATGAATTTGTATAATATAAAATATGTTTTCTTCCATTAAAAGAACAATATTTCACGTTTTTGAATTGTTCAATTTTCGAGTCGATGAATAGACGTAGGGTGAATTTGCACTGCGTGCATAAAAAGGTTGCTTTATTTCTACGATATTTCACCGCAAGAATGAAGTATGGAACATTGAAATAAATCATTTAGAATATTAATCATGCCTATAGTGTCTTTGCTCAGTATATACGTGTAACGTATGAATAATTGTTGCTTAGAGGGATTAGAGCGTTCCAAAGTGATTAATAATATTGTCCTTATCGCGGCGGTGGTTCGAACGTCGGCCTGAGAGTTATACGAGCACCTCGGGTTTTTAAATATAGTTTATGAGTAGTTAGCGTGTGTTAGACTAGACAAGTGTGGGTGAAAACTTGAGAAAGAGAGGGAAAGAGAGAGAGAGAGAGAGAGAGAAATACGGAATTAATTTGAACGTGATGCAACTTTTAGCAATCCTGAGAAAATACTTTTTCGGAAATATCTCGTAGAGCGGATTTCTTACGGAACTCAACGATTTTGTTCGCAGAAACCGACGAGCAGCGTGTCGCCCATCTACCAGACATCGTCGACAAAGGTCCAACCTGTGCAGCCGCAAGTGTTGAACACGGTGACAGCCAACCAGGTGGCGATGTCAACGATGGCCAAAGAATCAAAACAACCGATGGGAACGGAACAGCCGCCGGGCGTCGACCGGGTCGGCAGCCCGACGACCGTCGGCAAACCGGCGCTACCGCCGAAACCGCCTCCGCCACCGCTGGGAAAAACGTCCACCCCGCCACCCCCGCCCAGGCAAAGCGCGTATCATCTACCTCAGTACCATCAGCCGGACACGTTGTCGGATGACGGCGGCCGCGCGTACTACACCGACTGCAGACCAGCGCAGCAGAAGGATCTGACGCCCCCGCCGCGGATACCCAACGGTAACGGACCGGTCAAGTCCAACTTTGGCGATTCGTCCGAGTCCGACAACTCGTCCAGTTCAGCGTCTATGCTATCCGTATTCGGCAACGCCGCCAAGTGAGTGCTCGTTATTCGTGTGTTTGTGTCGCGTTTCGCGTTCGCTAAGGGTCGGGAGAAAAATCTTGATCCGTCTGGGAAACACAGATGTTCATAACAGTGAGATTATTCATCTGTCTCTTCATTTTTGATTGTCTGCAACAAGTATTCTCAGGGATAACAAAAAAAAAAAAAAAGTCTATGCGATGAGGTTTATTCTGCCACCATTCGCTGTTGTTTATTAACTGTAAATATGTAATAATATGTATTCGTTTTTCGCTTTTAAACCGTTTAATTTATGATATGATTTAATCCGATCAAATATCAAAAAAATACACGTTATTGAGTAGTATGAATTTCACTTAATACAGGATTATATGTTATATTAAGTGAGATATCATTGTAACTATAACACAATAAAATACATTATATTGTATTAGATTCACAATGAAATGCTTTGAAAATGTTCGTGAAAATATAATTTATTTCCACGGTATGTACGTGAATCTCCTGGCGGTCGTCGCCGTCACATCCATTATAAAATTATAGCATTAGACCTACATTGTTGTGTGTCACGTAGTACCAAAAGTTTTCTAATGCACTTACACTATAATATAATCTTTTTAGTTGATGAAAAAGTCATATTTTTCTCGATCGACATTTTTATTTTATAATTTCGATGAATTTCAAATATTCGACATCGTGCAATGACCCATGTGCTCTCTCCATGTAAACCAGTGATACTCAACCTTTTTTTTATTTGGGCCACATAAAATATTTTAAAATATTACGCGGGCCGTCAGATAAAATGAATGGAACAGAAATTAAAAAAAAAAAACTAAAAAAAATTTATATATTGTGTATATTGTACATTTGAATATTGTAACATTTGAATATGTATTATAAAAAAAATTATATTAAATATTTATTCTAAATTAGTGAGAATTTTGATATTGTGATAGTTTTTTCACTATTTTGGATATATTTGGTTTGTAGTTGCTGCATGCTACTCTTACCAAGTCGTCTAGATGTGCATCAGTAAGCCGGTTTCTATACTTATTCTTAGCATATTTCATTTTTGAATATGAAGTTTCACATAGATATGTTGATGTGAACATTTTCATCAAAAAGTGGGCACATTTTTGTAGGGTTTTGTATTTTCCTGGCACTAAATTTATATTTTTTTTATCAATTCAATGAGTTCTGTTCGGGCCACATATAAATCGTTGGAGGGCTGCAGGCTGAGTATCGCTGACGTAAACAATACGTTTTTTCTTGTTGCACTCGTATGGATAAAATTACCGTGTGTTTTAAGTGTATAGTCATATTCATTTATATACTCGTATATGTTTGCCTTTTCAGAAATGGTGGACATCAGCTGTTGGAAAGTGTAAGATCGATGAATTTATCAACCAAAGGGACGCCTCCACCTCCACCCCCGTTGCCTCAATCGTCCACCGTCTCCACCGATCCCATCAAAGAACATCATCATCATCATCATCATCACCGTCAGCAGCAGCAACAGCAAATGCAGCTTCCTAACGAAGTGAAACCACCACCGTCGAGACTGCCATCGCTTCTCCTCAGCCGGACCACTTCGTATCCGGTCACGGATATCACATCAGATGCGATCAGTGGCAAAAGCAATCTGATCACCCATCACCTTCACCAGCAACACCAACAGCAGCAGCAGCAGCAGCAGCAGCAGCAGCAGCAGCAGCAGCAGCAGCAGCAGCAGCAGCAGCAGCAGCAGCAACACCGAACGTCCGTTGCGTTACCACCGCCGCAGCAACAGCAACCGTTGTTAAACGTATCTGTCTCGTCGGCCACCGCCAAACAGGATCAGGCGGCGACGGACGAGACGGACAGGGTGCATGCGGTGAGCGTTGCGCAGCGCATCGATGAACTGGAGAATCGCTTGGGCGGTGGAATCGTCGGTGGCAGCGTGAGTGGCATTGGATGCGGAGTGAGCGGTGGGTCTTCGTCCACCGACGAAAACAGCACCAGCAACCACAGCTCATCATCCCCGGACTCCGGTCAGGACTCTGGCAGAGACGATATATCCGGTAAGTAAAGTAATCTCTGTACACTGCTACAATATTCATTTGGTCCGGAATATTATCCATATTGAGTATCCAATATTACGTGAGTATGTGTCAGCGTTATTTTCCTTTTGTTTAAAATACACTTTCGTCGGTTATTTTTCTTTATTTGTGTAGTTTTGTCCTATAAAGTTTCTCTCGAAAAGTTCTTCTAGTCAATCGCCTTTCCATTGCATTGATAATTGCACTCTTGGCACCAATCACTGACATGTACCAATAATTGAAAAAATAAATATTTTAGAAAACGCATTATACCGATTGGTGTAAATTTATAATTCCTTACGTACCACGTACTTGTTCTTTGCTATTTATTTTTTTTCCCTGGCTGAATTATAGTATTACCATGCGCACGTAACTTTTTATTCTTTAAAAGTATATTATTATTGTTAATATTATTTTTATAATGTTAAAAAAATCCATATGTGGCGTAATGTAACAGTATAGAATTGCAAAATAAAATTATCTTTAAATTATTCACTATTTTAGTTGATTCTGTTTCGTAAAATGATTTTTCTCGTTGGGAGCTACAGGTATTTAATATTTATGCGTATAACTGACGTTAACTGAGGTTTATCAAATTGGACATACGAACGAAATACTATGTGTAATCTCGGTAATCCTTACAACTTTAATATAAAAACAATAATATTAAATCATTTTCATATTATTTACATTAACTTAATTTTAGTTCTCTAAGCTTAATATTATTTTCACGAAATATTAATTAAAATTATCACTATATACATTGTTTTAATTCAATTTTCTTAGCAGAATAAATTATTCAAATATTTTTTCTTTTTTTTCTAACAATAGTTAATTATGAAGCAGTGTCAGAAATTCTATTTTTTGATAAATATTATAATATTATCACCAAATCACGTGAAATTTAAACAAATGCGTCTTAAAATACGAGACCGGAATGAAATATTCAGGCCTTATACAAGTAGATGATACGCAAGTGTAATATAAATATATATATATTCATAACTAGTCGTATAAAGTATGGCATAATTCTCTCTTATAGTAATATAAAATAAATATATCTCCAATGCAATTTTCATAAGTATTGAAATACATACATTTCATTTAAGTATTAATCGGTATAAGACGATATGCAAATCTATAGATCGATAACCACTTGGTGTATTGTGTTAGAAGTTTAATCTTTGCAGGATATTCTATGTGTCGTTTTAGCTAATGGATTTTGATGTTGAACTCTGTAGTGTAGTACACCACTGTCAGCATTCTAGTATGCCAGTACATAACCTAGTACATAGTATAATAGTATGTAACCTAACCTGTATGTCGCAATTTCAAATTCGAGTATAGTTTGGATTTATTTCACTGCACATTTCTCTCTCTCTCTCTCTCTCTATCTATCTCACCCTCTTTCTCCTATCTTTTTCCTTCCCCTTTTTCCCCATTCGTTTTTTCTTCCTTCCTATCTTTTTTTTCTTTATAGCTTTTCGCGTAACGTACTTCCGGCGATTTCCAACACATCGATAAAAGCCACTACTATTTCTTCACAAGTTACTTTCGATAACGGATAGCTTTCTATTTTTTATTCGAAAATGTCTTACGGCATTTTCAGTAAAAACTATTGTAGTTATTTGAAGTTGTTCAAGTTCGGATACCATTTGTTGCCTGTAAGTATAAATAACTAAAGAAGCCGTTTTTTGTATATTTATATATATGCATAAATTGTGTTAAGTTAATAATATGTCAAAAAGTTTTGTTTTATACAACTTAAAGCAATTATAATTAAATCAGTCACAAAAAAATAAATTACTTCTAGTGATATATAACCGAAAGTATAATAATGAGGGTTCTTGTGTACAAACAAAATGTAATCTTTCCGTGTACATGGTATTCATATTCAACAATTATATTTATATTTATTTATATGATAATAGGTAACAACAAAATTCGATATTAAAATACTCAACCATTTTAATATTAAAAGGTTTTATGTTGTATAACATTTGTTTCGTTTTTAAATAATCGTACATTATTTTTAAAAGAAGAAATTGTGTGTAATAAAGATTAATACCAATTAAATCATAAAAACAAAAAGTTTAATGATTTTTTTTTTTTTAGAAAAATTGCAAGTTTGATTTAATATTTATTTCTTTATAGATACTTTTATTGGTCAATTGTCATATAATTCTTACGCAATAAGTCATTTTGATCTGAAATAACCCTAGAAAGATCATTGATTGAATTTTGAAATAGGATTTTTATAAAATTAAATAAACACATATTTTCGCCTTAATATTACAATATCAGTTTTATATTAATTGAAAAAAATTAAGCATAAGATAAATACTAAAAAATTTCAAAAACTAATAGGTAACTTTTTTTAATAAATATTTTATTTATATTTATATTTATTTTATATTAAACAAAACTATATGGTGCAATATTTTCAGGCATCGAGTTTTTATTTATCTTACAGTGGTTAGATTTATTTCGGTTTTTATACATTTATTATCTGTTTAAGGAATTTCAAAAATGATGTATAAACAATTTTTGTTTACACTCACGTAAATCAGATAACTCCGTTTGTTCACATTTTATCGAGTTACATTATATTCTTAAATTAAAACTGTGGTGGCTCCGACCTCTGAATACATTTTAATCCTTATTACCTAGAATTATAACTCTGTAAATACATACGCAAGTGCGCGCGCACGCCTCAGTGTGTGTGTGTGTGTGTGTATTTTGTGTGCGTGTGTGCGGACCTTTCATCGCCGCCACATGTACCTATATACATAACACTGTGGTATCACTGGAAACAAAAACAGCATTTATTATAATATGAGAGAGAGCGTGCATAATATTTCACATAGTTGTGCTGACGGTTGCACCACATATAGTTTTGCCTTTGACCGAGGTTCATTAATTTAGACTTAAAACTTTTAACGCTTCCTTGTTTTTGTTCACGTGCCAATCGTGTAATGTTAGTATATTATAGAGAGTAAAAGTCGCGACATTCCAAGTATTTCCATGGCAAATTATGATGTATGTACAATACAGACGTGAGACTGTAGTAATAATCTTTAGTCTGACGTTATTCAATTATACTAAGGAACGTTGTTTACGATGAAAACACCATTAGCGTATCGTTCGAAAATTATATCAAATATAGTGTACTGATTTTCTTTAAGATTCTTATTGAATTAATAGAACAAAAAAAAAATATTTAAAAACAATAATTTCTCAGGAAATGAATGAATTAGAGCGTTGGTTAAATATTGTGAAAGGGATACATTGGGAGATTGATGGAATTTTAAAAATAAGATGATTCTTCAAAAATTAACATTTATTGTTATAATTCTCAGTCAAAAATTATTTGAATATTTTATAGTACGCAATAAACATAAAAAATAAAGTATAATACCATTTTGGTATCGAACACATTTAAAATAAAAATATATTTTTGGATAGTACATTTTGTTTAAATTAAAATTGTATACAGTAATTTGTATAAACATCTATTTTAGTTTTGGTTTCTTTAAATTGAAATTTTACATTTAATATTAACATAACTTATAACCAGGGTTTTTTAAACTCTATCGACTTATTTTTTACAGCGTTTTAAACTGTTTTTAATCGACTATACACTCTACTTAAATTATAATTTATACCAAAACCCGTCTGTGTGAAACGAAGTTGTATTACGTTTTTTTAATATATCATCGTAAATTATACTACGTATCTTGAACTAATTATAATATTGTAACAGCTCGTTTTGCTACCGCAAAATTCTCAATAATAATAATTTGATATTTTTATATACGTAAAGGCACATTTTATAAGCATGATTTTGTGTTTACAGTGGAATGCAGAAACAGGCTAGTAGTTCGCAAAAAGGGTAATCTCAAGGAGTCGGGTGGAAGTATCGGTCACAAGCGTCGGGTATCGTTTGACCCACTAGCGTTGCTGTTGGACGCCTCACTGGAAGGAGAACTTGAGTTAGTCATGCGGACTGCCGAACAAGTAAGTGTGTTCGACTCTACGTTAAAGTTTTAGAATAACATCACCGTAATATGAGTATAACTCGACGAGAGGGTCTGGTTCACCGCATTTTATTTCCGTGAAAATAGTTTTGAGATGTAAACGTGAATTTTTCGGACGGTTTCTAAACAGAAAATCGAGTTATTTTGGAGTTCGCAAATACTTTTCGGGGGTCTCTTCGTTCATCGGCTTAGTATGCAAAAACGTGTATATACATAATCGCATTTACACACAGGGTCAGTACGGTATCTTCTTGTCCTGCTATCTTGTATAAACTGGAAAGGAAAAAAAATTGAGGGGTTGTTATTTATCGATTGCATATTATAAAAAAATGGTAATTTTTTACATTAAAACTGCGTAGAACAACACACCATATCTTCGAGGTACATACATTGTATTATATATAGGTACAATTCGAATCGCGTCTATAAAACTTCTTTGAAAATGGTGAATATTTTTTTAAATTTTATATATATATATATATATTATGTATATGTATGTAGATATATGAGTATATGTATATCTTATGTGTATAATACTTATTTTTATGGACTGAAACATTTGTTCGCTGCATTTTAGGTTGGAGACCCGAGTGCGGCCAACGACGAAGGGATAACTGCGCTACACAATGCCATATGCGCCGGCCATATAGACATTGTTAAGTTTTTAGTTAAGTTTGGCTGTGATGTAAACGCTCAGGACTCTGACGGATGGTATGTATTGATTTGTATTAACATATAGTTATAGTATGCGCACGTTAACTTAAATTTAAAATACATTTCACGTTTAAGGTTTTTTTTTTTTTTAATTTGCTTCTGTGAAAATAAAAATACTTATTTATATTAATAGTGTTCATGAATATTTATATATTATGTATATTTTTTGGGAGTATCAAGATAATTTTATATCTTTACATGATGATCTTTCACTACATCAATAATGATAACTATCCAGTATAAATGACTTTTGTAAACTTTATTCTAGTTATTAATGTTATACGTATATATTTTATAAATTTGTATTATTTTTTTAATTTAACGATTAATTTAATTGAAAACAAAAGGTCACATTTTCACGAGTATAAATTTTTCATGAAGTATAAATGTTCACCCATGCATATTATTTAGTTTAATATAATTTAGTATAATCTTGATTAAAATGTTCTACCATGAGTATTAATCTTTGTACGTAGATAATCATTTTAACTTCCGTAATATGTAGTAACTTAAATAATTTTTTCAGTCATTTTTTTATTTAGTCTTCATTTGACTCTTGTTAAAATAAATTAACATATAGTTTTATAGTTTATGTAGTTCAATTATATAATTTTATGTTCAAAAAAAAAAAAATAAAAAAGAACCGGATGGGCCTCGCTCTGCTGTACAATTGGGGGTGGAGTGCACCTCGTTTATAGGATAGGTTAACAGCTGGTAGAAATTTCAAAAATATGCGACTTATACTTTTTGAATTATAACAAATATTTAAAATCGTTCGTGAATAAATCGTTATTTTATGCAATTTCGTAAATATTTAAATTTCAAACAGTCATACAATTTTTTCCTCTAAGTCTGGTATAATTTTTTTTTTTTAGATTTTTGAAGAGTAGCTTAAAGATAACCTAGTGTTAAAATTTTGAACCTTAAGTATGAACAGAAAAATTTTTATGAATTTTTATATACAAAATAACTTGAAAATTTTCGTGATTTTTAAACATTTTATACAAATTTGAGCATTAAGGGCTTATAAAAAAAATTTGAGTAAACCGATCACCGATATTTTTTAGTTACGATAATTTTAACTTATTATGAACCTTGTATTAAATTTTCAAGAGTTTTCGGTCAACCAATTAAATTTTAAAAACAAAAATTTTACAAAAATCGAAAATTTAAATTGTCTATGAATAAGTCAAAATATGTCAAAATACTTTGAAAACTTAACCATGTATAGAAAACGTCAATATAAAGATTTGGTTTTTGAGTTAGATCATTTTAAAAAAAACTTGCAAATTTTCTCAATTTTTACATATTTCGTATAAATTGGAACTTTGAGCACTTATAAAAAAAAAATTGTGACTTACGATTTTAGATTTTTTTTTTCAGTTAAGGAACAACTTATAAGAAACCTTGTATTAAATTTTCAAGATTTTCAGGCCGGCCAAAAAAATTTTATCGTTATTTAAAAAAAAAAAAAAATTAAAAAAATTGAAAATTTTAATTGTCTATAATTTAACGGTGTATAGAGAACGCTAATCTAAACATTTGGTGAAAATTTCAAGTATTTACATCGATTATTTTTTGAGTTATAGCAAAATAAAAAATTTAATTTTGTCGAAAACTGGTTTTCCCAAAGTAGATTCACTAAGTAGATCCCAACTAGATTCACTTTCCTTTCAAGAAAAGTTGCTACATAAGCAAATCGAAGCATTTTTACTGCCAAAAAAGTTGTCGTCAGACAAAAAAAAAAAAAAAAAAAAATAAAAAAAACCACACATCGTTGTAAAACCAATAGATTCCATCACTCCGTTCAGAATCTAAAAACTACTGAAAATATTTTCTCGCACATTTTAATTATTTGGTATGACGCTAAGACTATCAATGTGATCACATTAACTTTTTCTAAAATCGTATCAGTTCACATGAGTGGAGTAACATTGATAAAGATTTATTATAATTATAAATCAACACAAATAAATGATTTCGTACTAACATTGACTTCCTTAAATTTAAATTTAACTTTTCTTAATATAATGTTAATCATAACTTTTATAATCATAATTTAATAATAATAAGAGATTAGTTCATCAAGTCACTCCATCAATCCTTCTATATGTTGTGATATAATAACAGGAACATTGTGCACTACGTAGTCAAAAGATTTTAATTATGATGCACTTTCTGCTCATGGTTGCCATATTTCTCTTGATTTAAATATATATGAAGGCAAAATAACATATGCAACAGAACTAAAAATCATAGATGTTGCTGATTTTGAGGTATTTTGGATCATGCTTAAGACATTTTGTCTCTTTTGTAAAACGTATCTTGATTTTCCCTGGATTAAATTACAAGTTAGTCTTATCGTATTTGTAAGTATTCTGAGGAGGAACATCTTCAAAAACTTTTTGTAAGCTCTTAAAATATTCATCGGAATTTTATTCTGTAAAAAATATTATACAGTATGCTCTGGCCGCTAAAATAAAAATTTAGCCTTTGTTGCGTGTATGTCCTTAACACTTTTATCTTAATTTTTAAGGCTTCTTTATATTTCTTAATTTTGCAATGAGTTGAACTGTATTCTATAAAATTAATTTTACAATAATGACATTGATATTTACATTACATACCATGAAATTATCTGTTAAAAAATGATTGCACTGGTATTGGAAAATATTTTTTACTATATTACATAAAAACATTTGCGTATGAGCACGGAATTCAGGGGTAGGAACGATCGTATTGTAGCATAGTAAGATATATTAAAATGTATACCACTTTGTTGCACATTATTTAAGTCCCAATAATTTTGAGGAAGGTTAATCCCTATAAAAATAAACACCTATACGTGTCTATATACGTAACTCTATACATACACGTAGATGTACCTATGATTTTTTGTGATTATATTACTTAGTTTTCAAATATTCTTTACAATTTTAACTTACGTAGTTCTAATTCTTTCAAAGCTCTGATTTAATAATAGTTTGCAGTTTTTAATGAGGAATTACATTTTAAATATACTGTTTCGCATTATGGGAAATAAAAACGAAGTCATTGATTTTTATACGATTAAAAATCAATTACTTCGTATGTTCCTATACAACATTACTAATTTTTATTTTAGATTCTGAACGGAGTGAAGAATGTATTGATTTTACAATGATATGTGTTTTTTTTTTTTTTTTGTGTCTGTCGACATGATTTGGGGCAGTAAAAATGCTTCGATTGCCTTATGTAGCAACTTTTCTGAAAGTAAAGTGAATCTATTTGGTACTTTGGGGGGTCAAAACTAAAAAATTTTCAATATTTTTTAAATGCGACGGGAAAAACGGGAGTTTTTACGCAAAACCAGTTTTCAACATAATCAAATTTTTTATTTTGCTATAACTCAAAAACTAATCGATGTAAATACTTGAAATTTTCACCAAATGTTTAGATTAGCGTTCTCTATACACCATTAAATTTTCAAAGTATTTTGACTTTTATTGAGTTATTTATAGACAATTGAAATTTTCAATTTTTTTAAGTATTTTTTTTTTAAATAACGATAAAATTTTTTTGGCTGCCTAGAAAATCTTGAAAATTTAATACAAGGCTTCTTATAAGTTGTTCCTTAACTGATAAAAAAAAATCTAAAATCGTAAGTCACAATTTTTTTTTATAAGTGCTCAAAGTTCCAATTTATACGAAATATGTAAAAAATGCGAACATTTGCAGGTTATTTTGTAGATAAAAATTCATAAAATTTTTTCTGTTCATACTTAAGATTCAAAATTTTAACACTAGCTTATCTATAAGCTACTCTTCAAAAATCTTTAAAAAAATTTCTACCGGAATTAGAGGAAAAAATTGTATGACTGTTTGAAATTTAAATATTTACAAAATTGCATAAAATAGCGATTTATTTAGTCCAAGGATGGTTTTTACAGCGAGAAAAATTCGAATAATTGCTGGGAAGACACTAAAAACAGCCCTTTTCTTTTTAAAACAGTCCTTACTAAAATATGGATAATATAATATTGATCGTCTCCATGGCAATGTAATCACTGATCAAGAACATCATCTATGATAGTCAATTATTTGTGAGCTCTCTGTTAATGAACGATTAAAACTATAATGATTTGGTAGATGAACAATTTACAATGCCATTACATTTTTAGATTCTGAACGGAGTGAAGAATGTATTGATTTTACAATGATGTGTGTTTTTTTTTTTTTTTTTTTTTTTGTGTCTGTCGACACGATTTGGGGCAGTAAAAATGCTTCGATTGCCTTATGTAGCAACTTCTCTGAAAGAAAAATGAATCTATTTGGTACTTTGGGGGGTCAAAAGTTAAAAATTTCCAATATTTTTTAAATGCGACGGGAAAAACCATAAAAAAATTTGGGAAAAACGGGAGTTTTTACGCAAAACCAGTTTTCGACATAATCAAATTTTTTATTTTGCTATAACTCAAAAACTAATCAATGTAAATACTTGAAATTTTCGTCAAATGTTAAGATTAGCGTTCTCTATACACCATTAAATTTTCAAAGTATTTTGACTTTTATTAAGCTATTTATAGATAATTGAAATTTTCAATTTTTTTAAGTATTTTTTTTTTAAATAACGATAAAATTTTTTTGGCTGCCTAGAAAATCTTGAAAATTTAATACAAGGTTTCTTATAAGTTGTTATCTATAAGCTACTCTTCAAAAATCTTTAAAAAAATTTCTACCGGAATTAGAGGAAAAAATTTTATGACTGTTTGAAATTTAAATATTTACGAAATTGCATAAAATAGCGATTTATTCTCAAACGATTTTAAATATTTGTTATAATTCAAAAAGTATAAGTCGCAGATTTTTGAAATTTCTACCAGCTGTTAAGATTGGTATTTCCTTTATGTCATAATTTTTTCAAAATATTATATTGATTTTTAAGCCACTTATAGGCATTTAAAATATTCGATTTTTTTACATTTTTTTTTTATAATCGGTGATAAAAAAAATTTGGCTCGTACAAAATACTTGAAAATTTAATAGAAGATTCCACAGAAGTAGTTCTTATTGTCATTCAAAAATTATTAAAATCCATAGGCACAATTTTTTTTATTAGCATTTGAACTGCGAATATTGACATACAATTACATGTAAAATATAATATAATGTATAATATTCTAGACTGACAAACTATGTTGCTGTATGCAACTGCCAACCCATCCTTATTGAAAAATATATTTATCTTTTCAAAACAAAATATACTTTTTACAATGTTTATAAATAACAATGTATTATATCCTAGACAAACATATGAACTCCGTTCAGAATCGTTTTTCGTATACAATGATATCTATCATTGCATTCAAATTTAACAAATCCATTATAATAATGACCTATCCTATAAGCGAGGTGCACTCCACCCCTAACTGTACAGCAGAGCGAGGCCCATCCGGTTCTTTTTTACTTTGGTTTGTACTACTTTTAAATATTACAATAATAAAAGTAAAATATATGCATAAAAAAAAGACCAAATTGATATATTTATAAAGAGCCTACTTATGTTGAATGACTTATTCTTGTTGCATAACCATACATGTGTTTAAACTATATGTGTTACTATATGTGCTACGAGTACAGGCACTTAGTATTGGTGGTTTAAGCGCTATTTGTAATCTTATAAAAATACAAAATTTACATAACGTAAATTTTAAGTTTGATATTTTACCTTTTTTTTAAATAAATCATAATCACGGTTATTTAATTTATAAAAAATTTACTTCACACACGTCTAACACTTTCGATGTTCGCAGGACACCGTTACACTGTGCCGCTAGCTGTAACAACTTGGCCATGGTTCGATTTCTGGTAGAGCACGGGGCATGTATATTTGCCACGACGTTATCCGACCAGGAGACAGCGGCGGAAAAGTGCGAGGAAGACGAAGAAGGTTTCGACGGGTGTTCCGAATTCCTTTACAGTGAGTTATACCATGTTGTTATTTATGTATTTTCGCCAACACACGATTAATGGGTACTTCCACTAGATACAATGTTTCGAGAATTATTTCGAGAAATTGCGCTCGATCAAAATATATATATATTTATTACATTTTAACTGTTTCAACAAAATTAACTTTATTTAAAAACTTGCGAAGCGTGATTGTAAAATATCAACGGAAATGTTAAACAATTAAAAATTAATGTTTTTAATTTCACAGGTGTCCAGGAGAAATTGGGCATAATGAATAACGGCGTGGTATACGCAGTTTTTGGATACGAAGCGCACAACCAGGACGAGTTGACTTTCGACAACGGTGATCGGATTGTTGTATTGCGGAAAGGCGACGACACCGAACGGGAATGGTGGTGGTCTAGGATCGACGACCGCGAAGGATACGTGCCGCGTAATCTCCTTGGGGTGAGTTGATTGTGGTAGTATATATAGTATATTGAAAACGAAAAAAATAAGTAATATTCACCGTCTCAGTTATCCAAAAACAGTATTTGTTTTTATCGCTATCCTCTCACATGATATTTATTGAAAGGTCATTGTCGTTATTGTTATACGTCCATGGAATTGCTTTCCGAGGTTTGACTATTTTTTTAGGGCTTTAAAATTATGTGCTTTTATGAGTTTTCCTTTTTTCGCGTAGCTGTTGAACATTTGTGGCATGTTTTACTCAAAAACTATTGATCGAAAAACATTTATTCCGATAACTGGAAAAAATTGTATGTTAAAATGCTGTTCAATCGGCCTCAATCAGTTTATTATTAACAATTGAGTCATAGCTTTTTTTGAATATTTATGTATATAAATTATATATATATATATATATATATATATATATATATATATATATTTATACAGCACGCGATAACTACATTATTAAAAGGAATACTTTTAAGCAAATAATAAACTTTCATTGGAAAATTAATAATTGCATTTTCTCCCCTTTCAATTGTATATGTAAATGCAATGACGAATATTTATTTAATGTTCAGTCATTGCGCTTATATACTACTGCAGAGTCCCTTTAAAGGTTTCCAATTGAACGATCGAGATTGATTTTTTATTATTTAGCTGGTTTTTTTTTTTTTAACAATATCTCGCAGTCGTTTATTTTTTTTTTTATTATAACGTATTTATATGGTATCCATATCCAATTATTTAATGAACACGAGTGCGTCATGTATTAAATTTAAGATATGTCATATAGATTGCGGTGGGTTGTATACTATAGGTGTATAATATTATGAATTGCATTCTCGCGCTCACGTATATGTATGCATAATGTATGTATGGAATTGAATTTAAAACTTTTTACGTGCAGTCGACTTGTGGACATTTTATATTGAAACGATATGGTAATATGCGGATGTTTGTTGTTTTTCATTTTGCAGCTTTACCCAAGAGTGAACGGCAGCAAAAAGTCATCGGTGGAATGACAATCCGCTTTGGCGTCAACGATATCACTGATACCCATCAAGAAGTTGATCGATTCTTGGGTTCTGCCTACATCATATCATCCAACGATATCATTCTTATTATGTTAGACTTTCTCACATCTACGTTATATTATTATTATATATATATTTTTTTTTCGATTTCATTCTGACTTATTGTTTTTTTTTTTATTATTATTATTATTATTTTAATCACATGAAAAACACTTCATTTATTTATTTATTTATTATTATTTTGTTGTAATTTAAGACCAAAGTTTATTTATGCGTTTTGACCATGACAAATTTTATGCAAGCATTTTCACGGCGTAAAGATATTATCGCATAGTAATTTTATAATAATTAAGTTGACAAAAAAAAAAAATAACAAAAACAAAAAAAAAATGAAGATGAAGTTAAAATTAAAATTATATTATTTTGTTCTTACAATTATCGAAAAGTTCACGCGTGACATACATATATTCACTATGTGCGTAAATATTGTTTTCTAATTTTTTTTTTTTCAAGTGTTTTCATGTTTATGCGATTACATTGAACTAAACATCATATTGTATCATAAGTATTTTGACTAAAGAATTTTTTTTCTAAAAATTGTGATGTATAAAAATAGTATAAAACATATTTCTTTTCTTTGTTGTTTACCCAATATTATTGTTATTGAAATACATTTTTATTATTATACGATTGAATGTACGCGTTATGTTGACCACGTGTCGAGTATCCGCAGTATCCACTATTATTTTATTGCATTAATAATTCTTTGATCCCTTTTTAGCGTTGATCGGCGGTGATGTCGGACGAAAATAATATTCGACGTTCGTACTATTTTGTAAATTTACATCTATTTGACAAGAACGATACGACTCAGTAGCAATACTACTATTCGTGTCCGATTCGTTTTTTAGTCATGTTACCGATCTGCAGTGATTGTCCGATCAAAAGCGGTCAATAAGTGTTCTCGTCCCGACGCGATTCGTAAAAAACTTGTACCGTTTCCGAATGCATGTCGGTATTCATATTCCATACACGTATAATAAAATCATCGCAACGCGGATATTTGTTGAATTTGTATTATCGTATATATATATATATATAGTAACTCGGTTGTATCGCATAAAATAAGGACATGTTTTAATAAACTTGTCCTTATTTTATGCGATACAACCGAGTTACTATACATAAATGTTTTAATAAACTTTTGTAATGCAATCACATGTCTTGAAACGGTGTACGAAAATTGGTGGAATGAATATTCGTGAAAACTGCAGTCGGGCCCGCCGTGTTTCGAACTTGCAACGTTGACGGGAAAATAATCAACGGGCCGGGTCCACTTTTAATTTGAACGGGAAAATGTGAGATTATCGATTACAGCCGACGCCGTCATCCATAACTTTTTTTGTTTTTATTTTTTTTTTTACCATAACACATACTACACGAACGGAACGTTTGACATTATTTTCAAGTTTATCTTATTCATTTTCTCCTTTACCCCGGAAATCCCTCGGAAAGCAACGATAAAAAGCCAATTGCCCCGATCCAACGAAATACTGAGCGTGCGATACTTCAGTGCAGATTTACCGACGGAAAAAAAAGAAAAAATCTATCCGGTGGAAACACCACATTACCACGAGTCCAATAAATTCTTCTTGCACTTGGTTCGAAATCTGAACCCGTGCGCGAAGACGTATACAGTTGATCCGGACAGCGATCCTACGAAACGTGGTGCATATTGTCGGCGTAGGGTGGTGGTTAACAATTTGTCGGAGCCGAGACATACGCAAGTCGTTAGGACGATGCCTCTCTATCGACGGCGGCGCGTCGTAAATCAATGATTTACCACGTGGACCCGCGGCAGGCTTAAAAACAAAAACATCGTCGTAAATTATTGGAGCGGCGGTGGTGAAGTGCAATCCTCTGTCGGAAGTATTATAAGCGTGCGCACACGTAATATTATCGTTCGGGGTGAAAAAAAAAAAAAAAAAAATGTAATAACACCGTCGGAAGCGAAGCAGACGGACGGGGACTCGATTCGAGCGGCACAGTGAGCAGCGCTATGTGCCATCGATGTGTCGTACAATAATCGCTAGAGATGATTTTAGCGGAAGGGCAAGGAGTCTCGGATACTGTTGGTCAAAATCTCCGTCCATCTAAACTTTAAATACAATTTATAAATACTTAAGTAACTATAAACTTATGGCTGGATACTCAATAACATGTATTAATTCAAAGATGGTATAAATTGTGCGGTTTTATGAAGAAATAACGGTTATCACGATCAAATGAGTAAAAACCCGTACATTTAACGAGGAAAATAAAAACATCAACCTGTTTGCTTTAATCTTGACGGTAGCCTATAACTTTAATTTATCTATATATATATATATATATATATATATATAAGTCAACGTCTGTAAGTTGTGCGTTAATAACTCCAGAACTACTGCAACGATCGTCCTGAAATTTTGCACAGTGCTTGCTCACATGCCTCCGAAGGTTATAGGCATTTTTATCAAAGTAATTAATAGCCTACTCCCCCACCTAGAACCCCGCTTGAATCGCAAAATGTGTTGGTTATCGAACTCCTCCGAAACAACTTGACCGATTTTCATGAAATTTTCTGTGTATATTTGGTAGGTATGAGAATACGTTTAAGGCTAATTTAAAAAGGGGATTGACCAACCCCGGAAGGTGCTCAAACAGAAATTTCGAGATTTACGATAGAAATTTTGGTTTATAAATGGTTGCTATAAGATTTGAGAATAATATTTATTTATTAGTGGTTGCCATTGGTAATGTATAAAATTAATATAATAATTATTTGGTGTTTTGTTATTTGTTAATTGGCTCTCATGATTACTTGGCTCCCATGATCTTGACTCCCATGGCTGAGTTGCACTTACTGCAGTGAGTTACACCAAAAAGGAGTTGAAAAATCATAATTTTTTTGTGATTTTTTCGGGCCACGAAGTGCACAGAATTAGTTATATTACATATAAATTAATGTTTGTGTGCACATCTGTGGGAAGAAGATAGGCTAATTTAAGAAAGGTAAAATTTGGTTTTTTTTATTTATCGGATTTTTGTACGTTAAGGTTAGGTTAGGATTATGTATTAATTGATTATATTTATCCACCGTATTATGTCAAACTTGGTATAACTTTGATACTTTATTAGAGTTAAGTAATACACTTCCGCACAAACAGTACAAACCGCAGGTAGATTGCTTACCTGATAATATACTGCTGCGAATCAGAATTTTTATTCCGGGCAACAGAAAACTTAAGATAAATCTAGAACATTATCCACCGAATATTAAATAACGAATCGAACAAAGTTTAAGTCATATAGAGTTGGTATATTTAACGAGCAACGAAGTGCACGGGAACAGCTATTATTATATAAAAAATATTATTACAAGTCTCGGTTTAAATTTTCCGCTGGGAAAAATATAAAAAAAAAATAAATATTCAAATGAAATTACGCTGGCGGACAGCGTGAGGAATAAGATGATGAACCAGAGAGTGGTGATAGCGTTGGTTGATATCTTAGAATTTTAAAATAACGATAAGCCATCGCATTTATTTGGTAAACTTATCGTACCAGAATGTCCGGAGTTCAGTTTGCTCATAAATTTTAAGTGCTCGCAAGAGGAATTGTTTTTCGGTATATTCGAGAAATATAAATCGGTTCGCTGCTGGAATTTCGGATCTGGACGCCGTATAAACCCTAAAAATCGACGAAAAGCTTTTGACGTTTTATTCGAATGACCTGCTTGTTTCTATGCAAATTAATACGTTTTCTAAATCCAAGATAACAAAAAATAAACAACTATAATCTCAAGAGAAAACAATTCTGCCTTTGATTAAAACTGAACGTAAATTATGTATAAAAATAAATAAAGTTAATCGTGACTTTTGAATTGTACTTAAAATAATGCGCGCATACAAGCTGCTTGTAAAAACAATATATACATACTAAAAATATTTGTAAATACAGTACGTAAGGACGACGGGTTTGTGTAAAAAAAAATGCAGGTTAAGGGATCGACAATGATCGTTTTGAATCTCGTATTTCACGTAGTGTTATGTGACATGTCGTTTTTATAGAGTCGATGGAAAGATAATTAGAACAGTTAAAGGAATAAAAGATCTAAGGTTTTCGGTGCTCCACAAAAACACGTGCAATAAAACAGTATGTATATACAGTGCGCCGTAAAAGTCGAAAACATGCTGGCGGGTAGGTATATAAGCCAACCGTTTGCCAGATGTGATTCTCGAAAACGCGAATGGCAGACTTTCGTAGAAATCCGGCCAGAGCATTCCGTACACCGAAAGGGAACAGCAGGGTTCGAAACGAATGGGGGAAAAAAAATAATATTAAAAAAAAAAAAAAAAACAACAATCGTAGCCCGTATAAAACAAACACATTTCCGCGTAAAGCTTCGGTCGGAATCGGAAATCAAAAAGATCAAATAAAATACATAAAATACACCCCTATGAGATTACAACGCTGCTGCTGCTGCGGCTGCAGGTTCGTACGACGTATACCACGCCTCGTGCCGGGAGTTTTCCGCAGTGCAAATATTTGACTTGGGTAAAAACTCCCGGCGGATTTTATTTATCTCGGCAGATCGCATTCGTAGGCGCTGTGTACATGTACAACGTATTGTAATCTATCGCAATAACGTTGAAACGCATCTCGAGCTCGACGATAGGATTTATTGGGTTTTCGGTATCGAATGCGGCCGCGGTGCGATAAAAATTGCGCCTCGAAAACGCCAGTAGGAGGTCACGTGTAACACCCGTGCGTCGTAATCATCAGTGTACGTTCGAGCACGGCTTTCTTCTACACGTTTCTGTCTACGTCGGAAACATCGTATATTTTTTCTCCTCCTCCTCTTCTCCCCCATGCACAGCGAAGATCGCACGTACGCGTTGCTGTGTTACTCCCCAGCCCCCCTATTCCCCCTAGTGAAACTTTCGCAAACCCGTTTCGTGTACACTTATGTTCCCTGTGCACGCGTCTTAAAAACGTTCGCCGTCGTGGTATAGGGTAAAAGATCTCCATAAACGCGGACGTACAAATAATATAGGAAAAAAAAAAAACGTACCTTTTCATGACGATTTTATATCGTAAGTTCAAACTGGTGTTAATTAATTATTAATATTATTATTATTATTATTTTTTTTAAACGGATAAAGCCCAACGAGAGGCGATATTTATCGCGTAACACAACACGCTCGCATGCTGTACGTGGTGGGTAATCCTAAAGCGCAACTTCCTCGTGCACCGGTACACAAACATGTGGTGCGTAAACGTATTATTTCCCCATCGATCGATCGTATCGTCTACGTACACGCAAACTTGACGTATACTAACAACACGAAAAGCAAATTTTGGTAAGATGGCGCGCGGGTTTTGGTTGTACGAAGCCGGGGTTTCACGTGACGCCATACTTTTGAAAATGTGTTGGATACCACCGATACACACAAAACTTGTTCTTTGTGTACTATACATGGGTATACCTATCAAATGCCGGTGGCACGCCTCATCGTGAAATCTGTTAACACATCGTGTTGATGCGTGTTCAAAGGTCGGTCGAGAAACAAACTTCACTGCGACTCGTGACACATTGTAATGCTTGCGCCGTACCGCGTGCTGGTCGTCGACAATAGTTGTATACGCGACGGCCCGATGGAGCGTTGCCAATTCTCGTCGTTACGTGTACTGGCTTGTGTAACATTTCAAATATAACATTTCAAAACGGTCCGCGTAGACCATCGTTTTTGAAATAAGATTCGGAATACAGTCGGAGGTGTGTACGTATTTCTGTGTGAACAGAGTACGGCGGACGATGAATAGTTTATTGTACCCCCGATACAATGACGTAGCTGCAAGTGTTCTCTTTGTAAAATATTTCGTACGATTGAATATCGCGATGGTGCTTTGTTGTTGTACGAATAATTACATGTCAAAGAACGCGGAACTACCGATACGTATTCAGGTGCACGAATCACGTCGAAAGGCCACGTTTGAAAAACAAAACAGACGGCGGTAAATAACCGTGCAAACGATCGGCAATGGCACGTACGGATGATAATAAAAAAAAAAAAAAAAAAAACTACCTAATCGAAACTTTTACATTTTTAACGCTAGACAAAATACTTGTGTTCGCAATGCAATCGTTTCGTCACAGCCGTAATGCGGAGTACTAGTCGGTTTTTCAAAACGGTTACATCAATTACGAAAGCTAGACGGAAAAGATAGACGCAAGCGTTCGGAATTCGGAACATCGCGTAGAGATAAAAAAAAAAAAAGTAAATAAATAAATAAAATCATCTAAAAGTGTACACGTTCGTGTACGTGTACGTGAATGTATTCATATTTCATCAAAAGCGTATCGCGACCGGTGTGCGTATCGGAACGACGGGTGACGACGAAACCACCGTAAAAGTTTTACGCGGTCCGTAAGACTGCGATATGAAACGCGAGGAGGTCGCACCGGCTTCACGTGTAAGACGCGTTCCGTTACGACGTACGCGACTGCTGTGCCATTTGCGCGACGCGTGTGTGTACGTGTGCAGGCAAGAATAAAGACGACAACGGCGATATTATGGACGGGGAAAACAAAAAGAACGTATAGTAGTAACACACGGGAAAAATGAAACGAGGTCCCGTTAACGGCAGGGCGACGGCGACAAACGCGTGCGGCGGAACACGAGTATGCAGTACGTGTTGTATACCAATAGCGATAATAATAATATTACATAATAGGTTAACCGACCTGCGTGCAAATCGATTCGCGAAAACTATTTCCTCGTCGACCGATCGTCTTATTCGCAGACGAATATTTGTATTCGATATGCAAGACATCGATCTTTTGGGCGGGGCATGCTATACGATGTGCCATAGATACGTTTACGTATGTCACGTGCGTCGAAACAACCGTCGCCGTTCTTAATACCTACTTTCTTATACGCGTGCGATTTTTTCACCGTGTAACAACGTCCTTTTATTACTAGTACCCACACGCGCGCACGCACACAAACACGTATAAGTTTTCTCGATTTTATCTTCCGTCGGCTTGCTCCTCGGATCACAATTAAGGTTCATATAATGGTCGAGCCCTTTTTCAATTTTTCAGATTGTTTTTAAAAACCGAAAATGAAGTTAAGTTTTTAACAACCGTTATTTCCATAAAATTGATTACTATAAGCAATACAACCTTTACAAATACAATTCAGTTTCAAATGTAACTCGGTGCTTCTTTTCATACTTAATAAATATTTCTATACCAAAGGTATAAATTATTTAACTAAAAAAAAAAAAAAGCAAGCTTCAGGCTCGCCAACTCATCAGATATAAATAAGCTCTAGACATTCCAGTCTAAAGTAAAGTTAAACCCTCGGACGAATTACAAATGATCCCTTTTAAGTATCTAATCATATCCTGATCTAAAAACTTAAAATTCCAGCTTTCGTTGCCATTGTAACCGGACCGCAATATTATACAGAAACTTCCACTATAAACTTCTCAACCATCCGAACCCGTTAGCACCAAGAAATATACCTAGAACTCCCATCTCTTTATCATAGATGACCGAAGTGAAGTTATTAAGTGAAGTATACGAATCTCAAAATAGTTCAATAATTATTATCAGTCCTTACTAAAACAGATGACTTGTAGCTCTAAAAAAGCTCTAAATATGCAAGCACTTATGCACTTAAAAACCTCATAATATGCATTTAAAATATGCACTTAAAAATGTTGTTAGTCTTTTTATTTAAATGTATTAATAAAGTAATTGAGTTTAATAGTAATAATAATTAATAAAAAAAAAAAAAATCAAAACAATTACATAATTTAAATATATTATATAGCATAGCCAAATAAAAAAAATACATTTTATTTAATTTTCTTAATTATCTTAATTTTCTGTAAAGAAATGACGTTAGATCATTATCATTTTTAGGAAAAATGTGTGCCCGCGGGCAGTCAAAATCCATAATAAACGACAAAAACTAAAAATAAATACATTTTTACCCAAACATTTTGACTGTGTTGTTTAAAATAAAAATGTCATTATGGAAAAAACCGATTTATGTTTAATATGTCTCAATAAGTATAAAATAGCGAATAAAAGTGTAAAATTTGCCCTAAAAACCAAAAGGACCCAAAATATGCATTTATATGCAAAATAAAATTTCAAAACTAGATTTGTGAAAGCACGAAATGAATTTGTTTCGTACTCTGCTATTTTTGTGATTGTGCAAAACAAATATGCAAATGCTTCAAGTCCTCTGCCCTAGTCATTACTAATACTTAATGTGATTGTTTTATTATAAGTCATATAGCTTTTATTGGGAACGAATTACAATTAATGTTGCATACGTAATATAGGAATTACTAAAATGGATAATTAGCATACAAAAAATGAAAAACCAATCTATTTATTTTCTCATTATGAATTATGAAATGTTAAAGTTGAATTTTTATTTATTTAGCATATAGCTATAAAAACTTCATTATAGTACATAAAAAATAAAATAAATTTAATCTTAATATTAATAAATACATGTTCTTAATTTTTATATATTCTTATTTTTTTCGAAATTGTGTAACAATGTACAAAGTACCATATTATTACGATTATTGTTAACAGGGTAATACGAGTATGTATGTAATCGTCGACTTCGTCTATCACCACTCACATAACACATACTATAAATACAATAGATATGTATTATGGGCGAATGTAAGTTTCTACACGAGACTTAGCAGGTAAAAAAAAAGTATATGTATTAGTATCAATATTATCCAAAAATGATATGCGTAAATTCCTTCACGGCAGAAAAATTGTCAGTTTCGCGATTCGTTTCACGCAAAGAGAAATTTACTCGAAGACAATTATATATCAAATGATGGTATTCTCTCCTAAAATTTGGGCGCGGTAATATTTTGATACAATATACAGGATGTTTCTGAAATGGTTGAGAAAGCTAGTCTCTGGAATAGTTAAATGAAGAATTTTTTGAAATTTTTTCTATCTTTCAAACCTGGGTCTTATCTAATTATCATTAGAATATTATTTCAAATCTAAGCATAAATACTTGTAATGTATTTCTTGCGAATTTCTCACGTGAATCGATATATGACATCAATTTTGGGCTTGTTGCGCGTTTTTCACGAGTCGCCAGAATCAAAAGATGTAGTGTAATATATCGATTTGTATGAGAATTCATCAAGATAAAAGTAGGTGCAATTTATTTGTTCTTATTTTACATGTTTGATTAGTTAACACGGTTTTTATTGTAAAATAATCATAATTAAACACAATTTATTTAAAATTTAATAAAACCCGTGTTTATTAATCAGTTATGTGAAATAAGAACAAATGCATTTTATCTACGTTTATCTTGCTGAGTTCTTATGCAAATCGATATGTCACTCTACAACTTTCGATTCTGGTGACTTGAGCGTGAAAAACGCGCGACAAGCCCTAAATCTATGTCACATATCGATTCACCTGAGAAATATGCAAGAAATATATTACAAGTATTTGTGTTTAGATTCGAAATAATGTTCTAAAGATAATTAGATAAAACCCAGGTTTTAAAGATAGAAAACAAATTTCAAAAAATTCTTAATTTAATTATATAATACTTACTCCAGAGAGTACGTGAATACTAGATTCCTCAACCATTTTAGAAACACCCTGTATACGACTAACGCATGTGAAAGTTTTCAATCAGATTTTAATTCTAATTTTTATCACCAACATCTACATATTTTTAAAATCATTGAAATTCTCAACTATGTTCAAGTTAATACATGTATACAATTTTGAACCATAAATAGTAACACAAAACAACTATGAGTAAAAAATATGCTGAAAAAGATTTTGTAAATGAAAATATTTTAAATTAATCGATAAACAAAATTATGAGTAATCTCATGTTGGTTATGTTAAATTTTTAAGTTTTAAATATAAACATCAAAAAATGTAATATAATATTTTTTTTTGACATAATTATTATTTTGAATTAGCATTATATATTTATTTATGAAATTTAATATGTTATTTGTATTATATTTTTGAAGACATTATTATTATAATGAATATATGAAATATAGTTCAGTAATAAATAAAAACATGAAAGCATAAGTGTACACCCACTGACATAAGTAATTTTAATTACTGTGTAGGAACTAAGACATAACATGTGTAGGAACTTACTGTTCCCTTTTATTATTCTCTAGCACAACATGTTCCAAATATTCAACGTATCTGGCCAATCTAGTGAAGAGTTGAACATTTTAAAAACATTTTTGAATTCCGTATATGGTATTGAGATTGACTCTCTTACGTTTTCGATTTTACCTTTATGTATTCGTACTGCACTAAAATAAATAATAATTGCTATAGTAAAACCGTTATCCTTAATGATCATAAATGAGATGTAAAAAAAAAAAATTCAAGATTGATAAAACTCGATTGTTAATTCGGGTGAACGGTGAATTATAATCTATAATATTAATAAATAATCTGTGATAATATCCTTATCGTACCATGAGATCGATCGTGGAACGTTGGATACGCATATAATACATCAAATTATTACTATGTCGCGTGCGCGTGTGTACGTCCGTGATGGATAGAAACAGCGAACCACAGTGTCCAATCTTAGTTCAGTACTCCATAAACTGTCATGGAAAATCATTATTTTTCATCTTCCCTTAAAGTATGTAACACGACTATGTTTCATTTTTACGTCGTCTTAGGTTCGCTTACGATTAATTGCTACAGTTCGGTTGACGTTTACCTACGTGGCTGTAACACGATTGCACCCGTCAGACATTTTTAACTGCAAAAACCGCAACACGATTGCGCTCAATTATATATAGTTGCCAGTGTTGGGAATAGATAACTAATAATATATCTAGATAAAGATAAATATGACTATACTAATTCTTATCTAGATACAGATAAAGATAGTTATACTAAATTTCATCTAGATAAAGATAAAAATAAGTACATTTTTATCTTGAAAATATTCAGGATACCACAGCCTACAGATATTAGGTAAAAAATTCATAATTAAAAATATTTTAAAATAAATATCATTTTTTAAACTCATTTCAAAAATTAATAAACATAAAATATAAAATAATTTTTTTTTTAATAAACTTCCTAAGAAGATTGTCATCTTGTCAGTTATTATCTGTGTCATAGGTATATGATGTACAGAAAAATGTAAAAATGAAAATATAGAAACATTTTAAATTTTCAAATTTTATTTTTATTCTATTTAAATAAATTATCTAGATTGGTACTGATAGATAACAAGATTTTTATCTAGATGAAGATAAAGATAACTGAGTATAAATTTATCTAGATAAGATAAAATATAAATAATTTTTATCTAGATAACTTATCTAGATATTTCCCAACACTGATGGTTGCTGTCCTTCGAACGAATTTCCAATTTAAAAATATTAACACATTTTTTTTTTTTCATTATTTATAAAACACACACACACATAAAATGTCCAAAATCAACCCCTATTTTTAAACCATAGTATAACAGCAGAGTACTGAACACATCAGTTATCGAGGTAATACTACAATACTTTAATTCATCTAATTAATCTTATCTGTAAATATCAGTATGTAGTAATACTGCCCCGGTCGAATTTTACATTTGAGTCGGATGCAGTTGACTGTAACCGTTGTTTTTTGTGACGCGTGTTGAACAATTTCATAAAAATAGTGTTCTATTGCTCACAGAATATTTGATTCAATATTCTGTATTATAATTTCAATATTTATACATAACAAAAAAAAAAAAAAAACGCGACGTTCTTCAAAAATTCAATGCAGTCGATTCATGTGCAGCTGCACGACGCGCGCGTCCTTTTTCCATTTGGTACGGCCATTTGTTATTCTCGGAATTCTGGGTTCGCGGGTCGGAAGGATATTTTTATTTTTCACTCGAGCCTGCTTGACAAATATTTTGAGACACGTGACCGACGGAGGAGAAAACGGTCGTGTATACCTTTTTACGGAAATCAAATCGCGCATCCGATCCGCAACGAAAACATTTTCAACATCAATGCATCACGCATGCCAGGCCGGCCATTCCCATAGCCGGGAAAGATGATTTTTCATCCGACCGCGATCAAATCGCGCGCGTTCCTGGGTACAGCTGCGAGGCGAAGTGGTTGCAAAAGGATATTCCCAAACTGCATTCGTTCGCTACATTTAATATTATTCAGACCGTTAGAACTTCAAACCGTACAAACACACGCACACATACACATATTTGTACACAGTACTGAATAATACATATTTTATGAGTTATTCGAGCATGGCGACAGGGGTTGCGAAAAATACCCAGGATGCACAGACCCCCGATGTTATGAAAACAATTATTTTAATGAGAACATACTTTAACGTACGAGTGAATCGTATTCTATCAATATAAATATAAATACATATGTATATGTAGTTATTTTTACTCACAGGTATGTATTAATTTTAAGTTGTTATTGTTAAACTTTCTTCAAACATAGCATTGAATATACATTTATTATTAAACCGTTTCATTTCATCAACAAAAAAGTAAAAATTATGAAAATTTCAGGGCTTCCAAATTAATAAATCATCAATTCATCGTGTTTTTGGGATCTCAAGTACAATCCCTGATGAGTAACCCCTCCTTTCCAAAAACGCTATCGACGTGCAACGTTAATGGTATTTCGCCAGTCATTTTTCGTAGCGTTAAGTCCTTGTACAATCTTGTGCTCGACAAATAATCGAGGTTATTTGACTTAGAAATGTTCCCATAATCCCAACGATTATCCCATAAAAACCTTTTTTTATTTACTCATTATAATTTCATAAATATATTCCTTACCTTTATTATTAAAGATGTAAGTCTGGAATTACTCCATTTACATAGCAAGTTGATTAAATGAAATTAAAATAAGATGAATGTAAAAATAGCTAATAAACACTTAATATTTTTAGCTTAAAATAATCACAATTACACTTTATAAATATTACATTTGGGCATGGTTAGTCGAAGCCCAAATGTATTTTAAGACAGAAGTTAAGATACAACAAATATGGGATTTTGTTATAGTTTTATGTAAAATGCACTTGCTGTTGTCTTTGTTTATTTTTATAAGGTATACATTTTTAATTATTATTGCTTTTATCCAAAAGGTATAAAAGTTTAACAGATTAATGATAACTTTCTTGTAAAAATAGAGTTATTAAAAATAATTTGTGTTGCAAGACAATGATGTGATATTTCACAATAAATATGAATAAATTACAGTTATTTATTTCTAGCTAGTATACATAAATGATAATTATGTTTTTTGAAAAAAATTGGTTGTCGATTTTTTTTTTGTATTTATACTGGTATTACCATAATAATGTAATGCCATCGTACAAATACGATTATATCGATTATCTACTGGTATCGATAATATGTAAATAAACTTATTATACAAAAATCATGTTATATTTCTGTCTTAGCGAGGGTTTTCATCAAGTGAACAGCAGAGCGAGGCCAATCCGGTTTTTTTTAATTTTATTACGTCACGTTATTTAGTCACAAGAAACACATCCAAAATCTCCTGAAATCCTAACTTAGTTTTTCTCAATGTTGTTCGCAGAAATTGTATTTTTTGTGATGAAACACGACGCACGTTTACTACCCATGCATAATCATGCGCGTCGATTACATTCGGAATTGTTTAAACGCTTTGGTCCGCCTTATTGTATTGTATAATACAACTGTGTAATACAATGTACGCTATGAATTGATTCACTTTGTATTTCAAAACGCGTGTATATAAAACACCCTTGAACCCTAAGAACACACGTGGTCGTACCACAATAATGCGTACCTAGCAAAAACAATCGGTCGCTTTGAATATTAAAACCGCATGTGCTATATAGAAGACCCGCATGTTGACATTTTGCATATTTTTTCTGCGTTAAATTTCGGTATTAACTTCGTTTAAAATAAGTCACCAACACCGAGCGTACCTACATGTTTTATTTAATATGCATAAGATTTAAACACGATATAAACACGATTAAAATAAACGGCACTATTTTTACTCTGCAGATTCCGAAACCGGTCTTAAAAATACAAACTAAAAAGGACTGAGACGATTGCAATAATCTAGTTTAGTGCTTTCAAAAGTAATTTTAAAGAAGACAATTCGATTTGCATTGCAGACTATATTTCCTCATCAGCTATTTCATTGTAGAAAAATTTAAATCACTCCAAAATTATCATTAAATAACTAGTTTATTCCGTAATCACTACATTTTCATCACAGATTAATCTCCCATTCGTAACTGTAGATCTTATAGATTTTAGATAGGTCTATACTGATGGATTACTTCGAAGAAAAAAGGAAAAAGTACTTACCACAAATAACCTAACCACCGACTACATTGGAAAGTAGTGAAAAAATATTATTAATTGTCAAATCTATTACTTCAAAATTATATATCGATTCGATTCAATTATATGTATACATATTTAAGATCTGTAAACGATACTTATATAAAGATCAGAAGGTACGATCAGATTATTTGCAAACATAAATGTCATAATAGTATAAAACCCGTTGTGTGATTTTGCAACACAATAGCTATTACATACTTAATATAGTTACAGGTGAATGAGTACAAGAACAATGTTTCAACTCTTAAAGTAGCAAATGAGAACGTCACCGACCTTACAACATAATTATACTGTTGGTGTCATTAATAGTCACGCCCATTTTGAACTGTACGTGAAGAAAAATGGTCAGTATATAAAGACAACAAAATATAGCCACTAAATTAGTACTGATGTCTGTTAAAATTAAAATTCTAGTAAAAGAAAATATTAACTATAAACGACAATAATAATTATTGTCGTTCATAGTTAATATGATTAATATAATTATTATTTTCATTACCTCTCGAGAAAGTGAAGATTACAAATGATTCAGTGCTAATCAACTGTGCAAAGTATTTGAAAAATAAGGACATGCCGTATAAATCAAATCTCAGAAAAAATTATCATAATAATTCACTGTAAACATAATATAAAACGTGTTTTAAACAATAACTAAAAATAATTGTATTGTCAAATTTGAAGTGTAACAAAACCCCGGAGAGTGCTCAGATATGATTTTTTTTATTTCTGAGTGAGTGGTAAATTTGTTTGTATGAAATAGTTGGCCAAATAGGTTTGATCGTGTCTGATACAGCCTTTTCATTGGTTAGAATTGTAATTAAAATAATAATAAATTAATTTAATTAATATTTGTTACTAAATTTGAATATATATATATATATATATAGAATATGAGTATAAATGAAATAATGAAATGAGTAAATATTTTACGGTTCGGAGAAAATTTCCACGGAAAAATCAACACTACAATTTCACGTAATAATTATTATTAATCAGTAATGATGAAAAAAAAACACGAATAATTCCGTTTATAGCATCAGTTTCGTCGAATTAATATTATTAAATTTAATCCTCGGCTGAACAAAATCAACAAAATGTAGGTATTACAACTCGTTTGCATAGCCATCTAATCTATGATACTTAATCATCCTTTGGTACATAATGGATCTCCGTCACGGTAAGGAGCTAATAGAAAATTGCCATACGATTAAATAAATAAAACCACACTGTCAGAAATTCGTGTGTTTAATATTGTCCATACTCTTACATGCATGGGTTGGGTTCAATATTTTTTTTCGAATGATGTTTTCTCTGTTTTCTCTCGCCAAACGATCATAACGTTCACAACCATCTTTCATAGTTATCGCGTACTGTACCAAAAAAATTCGAACCGACTCCATAATTCGCACAGAAAAACACTTTAAATACTATATAACATTGTAATACTCGGTTATAGTAAACCCTATCTCGATTGAATTGTATATTTTTTCCATCGTGCGCAAAAATCAAATCATCATATTATCTGAAAAATTTCAATTGGAGACGACGATTGCAATCAACGTTTGATAATGTTGTACAACAATGAAAAAGCGTTTTAACGGTGTACCATAGACTGAATGAATAAAAGACAAAGAAAAAAAAGGGGAATAATCACCGTGTTTTGAATCAGTGGCATATTCATTTTTAAGGTGAGGGGTATCCTCATAAAGGGAAATTTCGTTCATTCAGCTTTTTTTTTTTAGTTGGTCCTTTTTCCAAATGTTTTATTCATTAAAATAAAAATAATTGAAAATACACATATACGCGTAGTTGGAGTGTGTAAGTTTTTTGTTTAAAATTATGTATTTTAATTAATTGTTATAACAAAATTTAAAAGGTAAGTTGTAAAAATGTGTAATATCTCATCCCACATCCCACGAGAAAAGCTCAAACACGTCGTCACCATTTTAAATTAATACGAGGTGTACAGCGATATATATTTATACAAAACAATATAACTACTCGTAATTACGTGTAAGGAATAGGTTATCTAACCTCCTAACCTAACTTCTTAATTTTGATTATGAGTTCCTCCTAAGTGATTTTTTTACGGATCAAAAAAAAAACAAATCTTAAGTTGCTAGATCAGGACTATATGATGGGTTGCAATACTTTCTACTTATATTTTCCAGTCAAGCTTTGGTTTTTCCCACTGAATGTGGAGTTGCATTATATTGCGTAAGTACCCTCTTCTCTTGAAACGATTTTTTTCTTTCGGTATTTCTAATATTTCAATATATTGGTTAACATTTATTGTTTTATTTTTTGATGAAATTTTGATGATTAAATTAAAAATTTGATGATGCGTTATGAACGCAGTACCGTAAACTTTTATGGAAAATGTGCTGCATATTTTCAAGATGGCATTTTTAAGTTAGTGCATCGTTAGAAAAAATGCATCAATTAAAAATAGTTAAATATATCTTATTTATCGCGGAAAAGTTTTAAATTAATTCATTAATTTTTCATTACTCAGTATATTTTTGTACTATATTGGACAACCTACGTAGTAATATAAGTGACTTAGATTTAAGATATCCCCATGTTTACTGTATATAGTGCAGTGTAACAATGGATTAAATATTAAATAAATAATTTCTCCTAAACATAAAAATCCACTTACAAATATTTGCTACGCTCCCAGTTTTTACTGCAACTACCGAAATGTCATTTTAGACCTTATCTATTATGTTTTCTACAATGAGTTTAGACTAAATGGTTAAGCATTATTAAATGTTCATAAAAATATAATAATAGATATTGACATTAGGTTTGTTCCAACACGGAATTGGGGATTAGTTGCCGACTGACTCGTGATTGATTTACTGAGCATGCGTTAATTTGAATTGATCACGGACTCTGAGCTCTGTTGGAACGCTTTTTGGATTTTCAATGATAATGATAAGATAAGAAATGTTTTTTTCTTCTGTGGTGTCTTGTTGTTATTAATATATTCATTATTATATGCTATTAATAAAAACAAAATGAGCGATATTGACGATTCGGATGACTGTATTGAGTTTAATACAATTATAATAACTATAATAATAATAATACGAGTATTATACTTAAAATAGTTTATACGTCGTGAAACAGAAAAGCTATGTTTGATAAACTTTGCATGAAAATTCTAACGCGAATAATTGATAACATGAATATTAGTAATAATAATATAATAATTTTTTCTCTAACTATTAGTCCCCGTCGAAATCAGCGGACTGTTTTGATTGTCAACAACTAATCCTAATACTGGTCTAATGACATGTTGGAACAACCGTTTGATAATTTGAGTTTGCATTTAGAATGTGTTGGAACGAAAAAATTATACTGCGCATGCTCCCACCAGTTCTATGATAGTTTGACCGCGTGTTGGAACAAACCTATTGTTTTCAATGAGTTTGATAGAAAAAAAAGAAGAAAGCAATTATAGGACTGGTCAATGTAAATTCTTATAATGTAAATTATATTGCAATGACGCATCATAAAATAATATTAAAATATTTATAATTTTTAGATAAAATTATGTATGTAAACTAATGGAATATTTGTATTGTTTATCATTTATCATTTTTTTTATGTTATTAGTCTAATATGTTAATAAAAAACGAATGTGTTAAAAAAGTAGCATGCATTGTTTTGCTAAATATTATCATGATTATTTATAAAGAGAAGATCAAGATTTTAGGAGCTCATAATTACTAGAGCATAAATAAAATACTTGCACATAACATAACTGAATTTTCTGAACATTTAAACCACAAATTATGATTTTGTTTTTGTCCTAAAGTCGTACACTTATAATCATTGTTAGCAAAATAGCACTCCACTATGAAAAAATACTAGACCCATCATTGCGTATAAGTATGTCATGATAATATTTACTTATATGTTTAGAAATTGCATTGGTTGGTAAAAGGCAAAAATAACTAAACAACAATTTGATGTTAAGTGACATGGTGTATATTACGAGACAAACGACAATTTCAGCATTCGATCGTACAAACACTTAATGTTCCTTTATTTAGTAATGAGATCATAAATTATTAAATTTCGGTACAAGCGACATTTATGAAAAGAAGTTTTATAAAATTAAGGGCTAAGCATTTTATTTGTAAGTGATACTGATGAAAATCGTGTTTGCTTAATGGCAAAAAATTTGATACAATTAAAATCTCAATCGTATAACCATCAACACTATGATACGTATGATACGTAACATAGACCATTTCAAACAATGATTAATGGTATACTAACGATTATTGGATTATTTAATTAATTTATTTTATTGTTTATTTAATAAATTCATTGTTAACTTGATTTATAACTATTAATTATATTTGATTAATGCTATTATAAAGTCTGAAATAATTGCCATTAGTATTATTTGCGTAAATACTTATTTCAGTTATATTTCATCAAGTTATATTTGTTAGTTACAAATATGAATTATACATTCATTTTACTCGCAAATATTTAAAATTCATTGAACTGAAAGAATCTGAACTGTTTACACAACAAAATGTACAAATGAGGCACCGACCTGTGTGTGTGCATGCGTGCATCAGTATCGGCGTTGAAAAAAGATTGCATTTTCCTCCTCTTTATATATTATTTAAGCGTATTTTAAAGCGTCTAAAAGATTAATTCATATTTTAAAATTATTATTTCTAAAAATTAAATCCAACTTGTTTCACCAGACACGAAAACGAAAAAAATAAATAAATGTAAAACTATTTGACTACTTATTGCGTTTCAAAGTAAATTTTCTGAATCAATATAAATCGAATGTTGCTGAAATTTCTTAGACAATAGCGATCAGCGGCGAGTTACTAGTTCTTTACTTACAAAAAACGACGAGATTGTTTACTCCGTAATTCGAAATATTGACGTATATTTGAACGAACATTGTCTAACAGTCACTAAATTAGTCAAATGAATGCGAAACTGAATATTGATAACATAAAAACAACCCGTGTTACCAATTAAAATACATTTTAATAACTAAGCGTTATATATTGTTCGAGTGCACGAAAAAATAAAATAAAACGAAAGTGCGTCATCATTTTAATAATACTGTAACGATCGATTTAATATAGACTAGTGTAGGGTGACGCGAGGGGCGCGCAAACGGCATGGAGACTCCACGAATATAATTAGACATTCGCCAACATTAAACAGCGATTCGAAGACCTAGTGTGCGCGCCCATTTCGGCATACTCACGTACACGCGGTACACGTTTACACACACTCACGCATATACACTGTATTCCATCAACCGCGATAACGGTAACCTCGTTACCACAATATTGGCCGTGCGAACAACGGCACGTGCGTCGGGGATCGTCCGAACTTTACGCACCCGTGTGTACAGAGCTTCAACATACCCACACGTGTACGTATTTACGCGTGTGTGTGTGTAGAGATTGAATAAACCCTGTGTGTGTGTGTGTGTTTGCATCAGATTTAATTAGTTCCGGTTGATCGGGTTCGGGTCTCGTCGGTGTCGCGTTTTTATGCGTCTTTAAAACGCAACGCGTACAACAAACTTTACCAATTTACGTGATTTCATATTCGGTAACAACTACGCGGAGAACTATGCACGCTCGCATATACTCGTACATATACTCGTATATATATATATATATATATATATATATATGTCGCATCCATAACGCGTTATTGTACGTTTAGCAAAATGGACAACGTTTGCATCCATTTCGAGAAATAGAATAGCGGTTTCTCCTCTTCACGTAATTACATAATATGGATAATATTTCGTGAAATGGATACCTAAACTATCATCGACGGAACTTTTTCCATCATTTGGATGTCCATAAAGCAAAAATTAAAAAAAAAAAAAAAAAACTTTTATTTCTATGTATTATAATATATTATTATCGTATATTACAATTATTTTTAAGAAAATGTTTTACAAATAGGTACTTTTATACAAACTACTATTTTGTTGTTATTGCTGTTTGCTTGGAGTGAAAACTATATATTTAGACAAACTTGTGAATTATGGCAACAAGAATTACATTTTGAATAAATTACCTTTAAAACAAGCACATTTTTTAGTTTGACATTTGCCTTTACAATAATAGCTAAAAATACCTTGACCTCTAGTTGAAGAAGATACAATTTCTCTTAAAGGCTTATGTCTTATTCACTTTCTCAATGTTAATGAAATTTGATGAAACTGGTCGTATATTTCCATAATTATACCAACCTTTTAGTATGCCATCCTCAGTTTCTAAACGGTTAAGTTTATTTTTCTGGTTGATCACTACGTCAAAAACGTTAGCTGGGTCTGCAGGACCTCTATCCACCTTTGGAACCGGGATAACAACACAGTCTCCAACTTTTAATGTTGGTATTTTGATCTTACTATTCTATAGCATAATGAAATAATGATTTACTTTAAGTAAATATGAAAATCAAAATTATATTACTTATAACATTTTTTCGGCTTGTTTTTCTGTTTCAAAGCTCCTAAATGACAGGCTTCATTTTTTTTAACTCACTTTGAATTTCTTCTAAGTCTTCTTCCGTTACCAATTTTTCTAAAATTTCTATTGGTAAATTGGATGTAGCTAATCCAAATTTCGGATCATTCCAAATAAAACTTTATACGGTGACCTACCAATCACATGATGATGAGAACTATATTTTTGAAATTGAACAAATCGTAGTCCAATTGACCATTTCTTTGTTTTGTTATCTTTCATCCAAGTTCTTAACATATTTTCTGTGTCCTGGTTGTTTCTCTCATTACTTCCCTGGCTCTGCGGGTGTCGACCGTGAACAATAACACAATCTAGCCAAAGTTTTTTCAGTTCAATGATAATAGAATTAACAAATTCCCTACCGTTATCGCTCTGCAGTATTTTTGGTGCGCCAAACGTAAGAAAAATTGTTAATAAATTATTAGCTACTTCAGATGCGTGTTTAGAATCGAGAGGACATAAATATAAGAATTTAGTAGTATGATCTTGGAAATTCAGTATCCATTTGAATTTTCCACCAGGGACTCACTAAAAATCTACCAGATCTACTTGTCCTCTTTCATTAAAATCTTTACTGATAATTGATTTAATGACTAACTTACGGTTCATGTTTTTTTTATAATTACATATGGCACATGTCACTAAAAAAATTTCAATCGCGGTTCTTAGAGTATGGAACTTATTGGCTAAAACTATTCGCAACTTGACATTTCCCCCATGACCAGTTAGAATATGATAATCATTTATCCTTTCATAAAATTCCACATAAGCAACTATATACCTAAAATATAAAGATTCACTGAATTAACAAAGTATTATTTAAAAAAAAAAAAAATTAATGAAATATGACTATTCTACAGGGATAAGAGTTTTTCTTGTACGACATTTTTGTACTAAAAAACGCCTTCGACGCCCTTTATTGTTTTTATAATAATTATTAATAATCAATATTCAAAAAAACAACGTACTTCACTAGGTATATAAATATGACGTATATTTTTTATATATTTACTTAATTTCCTCGTTGTGTCTGTCCTTTTGTTTGTTAATCAAGTACTGTTTTTCAGCGATATTCAAAACATCAAATTTATCCAAAAGATAGTATTCATGCCTCGTTTTCTTATTTCTAATTGTAATATATATAATTTATTATTTTTAAATTTAAATGTTTTACAAAAAAAATATACATAATATTTATTATGAAGTACAATAATTTATTTCTGTCGAACTGGATTAATTGAATTCAATAACTTACTTATTTAATTTGGTTTTTATTAAATTTTATATCATTGAATATATTTCGCCGATGCTGTATGGTTTTTTGCCAGATTTATCATTATAATATAAATTGAGTTTTTCATTTTTTTTGTCAAACGACATTATATTATTTATTTACTAATGAATTAAATAAAAGGAAAAAATAATATGCACTATTTTACTTTCTTATATAAACTTTGCAAACACTTAACACACGCATATTGAAAGAACGTATCAAAATGAAAACTGGTATGCTTTGGGGGTCGAATTTTCGACGATTAGGTATCGGTCGATAATATTGCATATAAAATAGATAATATCTAAATAAAGCTTTGTGACTATCGTTAATAATAAACCAGATAAGAATTATTGTCACTCCAAGCAAGCAGCAATAACAACAAAATAGTAGTTTGTATAAAAATACCTATCTGTAAAACATTTTCTAAAAAATAATTGTAATATATGATAAAAATATATTTTAATACATAAATATTTAAGTTTTTTTATGGATATCCAAATGATGGAATAAGTTCCGTAGATGATGGTTTAGGTATCAATTTCACGAAATATTATCCATATTGTGTAATTACGTGAAGTGGAGAAACCGCGGTACCATTTCGTGAAACGTACAATAACGCGATATGGATGCGATATATATGTGCTGTATGTATAAATGTGTGGATAGAATGGCGTTTACCGTACACTCGTGTGTATAAAAATTAAAGTCGTACAAGACATAACACTTCACGGTGACCGAATATGACAATTATCGCTGGACAACACCGGACGCAGAATCATCGTTAATACCGTCGTCTAACCTAATAATAAGGATTTTACTCTTTTTAATTTTTTCTTCTTTTTTCTTCTTTTTCGACGTCTCAACCGATGAGGCCGTATAAATACCACATCGATTTCGAACCGTTTTAACCGTTTAATTTGTTATCTGTATTTCTATTTAAATACTAATGATCTAGTTTTTACACCAAAAACGATTGTATTGTATTTTTCTGATTCATCCGGCTACGCCTAATTTATGTTTAATCATTTTTTTGTGAAGAACTAATTTTTCACTCGTAAAAACATTCAATATAGATGATAATAGTAGTTTTATGAGATCTAACACTTTTTGGTACGTATTTTTGACAGAATATCTTTTGAGAAGTGACGTGTGTTTTGAAAAGAGCGTAGCTAGAAATTTCATTAGGAGAGACCAACCAATTATAGAAACATGTTTAGGGCTTTTAATTTTAAAATTTTTACACATGATAAATTTTTTATCTTATTTTATGTTATTTAATTGTAACTTACGAGCTAAATTAAATAAAGAAAAAGAATCATGATACATTAAAAATGTTCATGTAAAATGTTATTGTTAAGAAAAATTAAAAAACTGTGTCAATAGCAGGGCTAGGATTTATATGCAACAGCATGTTTCTGATTATTGATTTTTGTCAGTAATGTCCATGAATCACCTCATGATGAGATAAATGGTGGTGTTTTTATTTTGCATGATTTGCATATTTTGGATATAATGCATATTATTGCATATATTGAATAATTGCATAATTAAATATTATTACATATTTCGACTATAAAAATGTGAATTATGCATGCTTTATATCATATTTTATAACTTATATTTCGTAGATAATTTCAATTTGATTTAAATCTGTGATCTCAGAATTGGATGGCGAATGAAATTCGATAAAAAAAGATAAAAAACGGTTTGATAATCAAAATGTAAAAAAGAACCAGATGGGCCTCGCTCTGCTGTATAGTTGGGGGAGGAGTGCAACTAGTTCATAGGTCATTACAATGGATTAGTTAAATTTGAATTCAATGATAGGTATCATTGTATACGAAAAATGATTCTGAACGGAGATGATATATTAGCTTAGAATATAACATATTGTTATTTATGAATATTGTAATAAGTATATTTTATTTTGAAACGAAAAATTTAGAAATATCGAAAATTTAAATTGTCTAAAAATAAATCAAAATATGTCAAAATACTTTGAAAACATCAGTATAAACATTTGGTGAAAATTTCAAGTGTTTGCGTTATTTGGTTTTTGAGTTAGAGCAAATTCCAAAAACCGATATGATTTTTCAGTCTAGAATATTATTTATTATATTATGTTTTACATGTAATGAATATAGTGGCTATTTTTTTCTCATAGGCTTTTTCACGCAGTAAAATAATGGTATTCATCGTAATAAGTTTTGATTTGACTTTATTTATAACTATTTGAAAAGAGTTCAGAACAACTCCGGTTGTTCTAAATGGAAATTTTAAACCGGCTACTGATATACGTTATATGAGTATACATAAATAAATATATATTTGATTAGTATTATGACGTCCTGAAATTTTTCAGGACCAGGAATGCCAAAAAATTCGTGTTTAGTTATCATTTTATCATTCGTGATTAAATCGGATCGAAAATCGCGAAAAGTGAAAAAGTTTTAATCTTCATGTTAAAAATTGAAGAGCAAAACTTTTCACGTTTAAAATTACAAAGCAAAATAGTTTTACATTTTATTTAAAAAATAAATAGTAAAATAGAGTAAAATAGTTTCTTTTTTTGATTCGATGGTCATGAAATCTCTAAATTAGACAGTGTCTACTCTCATTTAAATTGAAAAAAATCAATAAATACATTTGAATTTAAGATGCAGAATACGGAATACATTTCATTATTTCAATGAAAAATACTGATTTAATTTAATTTTTCCTGAACTTATTTCGGATCTCAAATGCCTGGTTTAGGAACTAATATTTTTATTATTCAATAATAAATGTTTGAAATACCATCCTATGTGTCTCATTACGATGTGCTTTGTACGGCAGTGATCTGGCGGGTTCGCGGAACTTGAAAATACGCAGCCGTAGCGATTGTACGAGACACGTCTCAAGTTTGTCGATGATTATTATAATTGATTTTGTTATTTCAAATCATTATTAATAATTTCTAGTTATTCTTTCAATTCCGCGCCATTATTATTGGTATTATCGTGACGGTAAAATTAAACAATCTAATTTGAAAGTTTTATGAAACTCGAGGGGTCACTTCTGCATGTCTCAATAACCAATAATACTCATTTTTTATGGAATAAATTTAAAATGAATCAATAAATAAAATATATTATAAATTCTAAATTTTGCACTATTTTCAATTACAGTTATTTAAATGTGTACTCCGACAAGATTATTTCGTCATCGCTCGGGCAAAATTAAGTATTTCGCAACAGATTTTTTTTCGCTCTGTTACCTTTAAGATAATCCATTTTACATCAACAAAAACTCATGGATAAAGTTAACATTGGTCCGCAATCTGCGCTTTATACATCATTTGGGCGTTACTTCGTAACACATGTACAGAATTAACAAAAAAAAAAAAAAAAACGTAAAAGTGTTTAAGGTTTTTTTTCTCACGCATGTACTGATTATAAAACGATTACGGTAAGAGCGACGAAAGATGTTTGAACGATTCGCGCACGAACGAACCGTGGACCGTTGTTGATGTTTACTATACTATAACAGTATTACACTATACAGCCTTCCCAACATGTCCATTACAGCCGTTCTTTAAAGATCTCTTTGTCGTCTGTGCTGCGTTGAGCTTACGTATTACGGTTGTACAATAATACCTGGCGTATTAAAATAGTTCTATTATCACGGTGTATTCCAGCGTTTCTCAACCAATGACTATTTCGGGATTGAATAATTTTGAACGGGTCGCCGAAGAATTAGAAAACAAAAATTAGTTACAATATGATATTTTATCATATTTTGTGCGCAATCGAGTGGTTCCTTGTACAATATGCTGTGTGCAAATAAGTGGTTTATTCCAGTGACGCATCAAAAGAAATGTTATTAATTATAATTTCTCCCCTAAAAATACTCATAGTTTGAGAGATACTCTAGATAGTTATTACACTTTATACCTTACGTGAATAATAAATATTTATAATATTTGAGTCCAGTGTAATATACATATAATGAAAGTTATATAGCAGTGCTACTGAGTATACATCTGCATGATTGTATAAACATACATCTCAAGTGCAACGTTTCAACTTATAACTGCAATAAAACTATTTCATTTTTAAATCACCTTATTTAAATTAGTAAAAATTGACAATCAGTTTTCCCTTTATTAAATTTCTTTAAAAATAATTTCTAGACTTATAAACTCTATGTGCAATGGTATTTACTGTTCAAAATAAGATTCAAGGTATTCGAGAAGATTTTGATATAGAATTTGAAAAAGTATACAATTATATCGACACGATAAAATAAACGGTAAGTCCACAACATTTTTTATAAAATAATTATTTTTTATTTTATTTCTTGGAAATTTTTCTGATCAATTGAATAAAAGATTTTTATCACACAGGTGTGTTTTAAGTAATTTTATCGGCATTTTACCCTAGGCAGGAATGCAAGTATAAGGCATAAGGAATGAATTCAAAAAATTAATTGAAAAGTACTAAACAATTATTGATGATTGCAGTGTCTTATATAGGTATAATTGATTTTATTTTAAATGGGGAATTATACTTGTAGTATACCATCACCATTACTGATGAGTAGGGCCCAAATTTAAATACATTTAAAACTATACAAATATGCTCTAAAAATCAGCCAAAAATGCTCTTAAAAAATGCATTTTACCACAAAAATGAACTTAAAAATGCCAAATATAAATATATATTTTATTTTTTACACGATTTGTAAACTTTAAATAAGATGTAATTTTTATTTATTATTTTATTAAAAAAAACTGAAAATTTGAAAAATTGACTTTTTATTGACAAGCAAATGTTATGACCGAGATGTAATATGAAAATACTTATTTGAACGTGAATTTTGACCGAATACAGGTGACAATCCACAGTCAATAATAAATTATGATAAAAACTGAATCGAAAAATAATAAAGGTTGACAATTAATATGGAAAACCCGTTAAAGCTACTTAAATATCAAGAAAATAATTTATCTTTAAATAATATTTTTGAATAGGCTAAATTTGTATAGTTTACTAAACAAATATGCATTAAATACGAAAACATGACCGAAAAATGCTAAAATATGTTTTAAAATTGAAAAAAATATTGAAATATGCAAAAAAAAAGCAAAAAATGCAAAATAAAAATGTCACCTTTGAAGTCTTTGTTATATGAATCCAATTATAAACTTGGAAAGCATTGTCTAAGGTTAACCAAAAAAATATGCATTTTGTATTGAAATCCGGGCCCTACTGATGAGAAATGGACATATTTCTCGGCATTAACTATCAAAAATGTAAACTTCTCTAAATAACACAATATTACTAATGTCTCGTTATAATAATCGTTTAGTTTCAGGGTGTGGCACGTGAAAAATCGAATTAATATCTTGGGTTACATACACGAAAATGTTTAGAGTCAATGTGAAGTATCAAATCATACAGAAACATCTGGACCGAGATCTATACAATAAAAATCAATGTAATTACATGTATTACAAATTCCAAGACGTTATGTTATCGCTGTTATTATTCCTCTACGACCAGACAACTGTGTATTTATGTATGTACGAGTAAATAGAACGTATAGTCCGTGGACGCATGTCTTACGATTATTGATTAATAACGTATTCCGGCACGGTTTTGTTGATACATGTAAATATGTATGTATATATGTACACATAGTTACGTATGCCTTTATGAAAATACTGACGCAGTGACATGAAAATGTTAAAAAAATCAATTTTAAAAAAGATACTGTCTTGAATCGTCGAGAGCAACAACGTTTGGTATAATGTACGGCGTCGAACGTTGAACACATGCGAAAATACAATCCATCTATTATTGATAAAGTGAAAATGTACAACTTATATTATTTGAGCTATTTCGCTGATGATCTTGTTTCTCAGAGACCAAAAATATAGAAATTTAATTTAAGAACCCTGTGTATATGATCATTTTCAAATATTTTTACCATCATATATGGTAAACACTAAACATAATATTATTACAACGATCTGTTAAAAGTTTAAAGTACCATCTGTTAACGTACGATTTGACGTTTGATATGTTAATCGACATCGTGTCAGTATACAAATATCGTGAAAGTTTGTAGTAAAAGTTCGAAAGATGTATACTTTTTAATGTTATAATTTTAAAATAATATAAAATCCACAGTAAATAAGTAAAATTACAAAATACCTTTTCATTAGTTTACTAATTGACATTTATTTTTCCAACTGTTTCAAAATATTTCCTAAAAAGTTAATATTACAAAAATATTAAGTTGAGTGAATTCGTTATTTTCTTTAATAAGGTTTAAAAAAATAAAAGAACCGGATGGGCCTCGCTCTGCTGTACACTTGGGGGTGGAGTGCGACTCTTCATAAGATAGGTCATTATAATGGATTTGTTAAATTTGAATTCAATGATAGGTATCATTGTATACGAAAAACGAATCTGAACGGAATGGTATGTTAGTCTAGAATATAATACATTGTTATTTATAAATATTGTAATAAGTATATTTTATTTTGAAACGAAAAATTTAGAAAAATTGTCTATAAATAAGTCAAAATATGTCAAAATACTTTGAAAACTTAACCATGTATAGAAAACGTCAATATAAAGATTTGGTGAAAATTTCAAGTTGTTGCAGTTTTTTGTTTTTGAGTTAGAGCATTTTAAAAAAACCGATATCTTTGTCAGTCTAGAACAGTGGTTCTCAACCTTTATATGCTCACGGCACATTTCTTATAACCATTTATTTTGACGGAACACTATAGAAATAATTAAGTCATACGAAGCAAAAAAAGGACATTTTAATTTTATTTAATCTTTTATATTATAAGCTTACAAATTTAATGTGATAGTTGGCTTTGTTTGTTTTTTATAATTAAACTGATACGAGGACGAACAGACGATATTGCTACTCTCATTTCTTCTTCTACTCCTTGGAGTTTTTCTCTTTTTTTAGTTTTATTATTTGTTAACGTAGAAAATCCCAACTCGCAAAGGTATGAAGTTGAAAATTCCAACAAAATTATTAAAGCTTTTTTTGATATTTTTGAAAATTGTTCTTTCATTGATATCCAAAATTCTTCAATCGATTCTTAAAAAAATTTAATTTTAAGACTACGATCAGCAAAAATAGATATAAGTTCTTCTTCTTTTTGTAACTTTAAGTTAAAACTAGAAGTACACAACGATGAAAAAGGATTTCGTATCTAATCGTAGTTCACTATTTCTATATAGGAAATATTTGTTGATTTTATCTTCCAATAAAATTAAATGTTCCGAAATGATAGGTGCCAATATTGTTGTGGCATCATTTGGTATCAATTGAAACATTTCGACATTATTTTCAGTAACTTTCCTTTTCCACATGACAATTTTTTTTTTGAAATGCTAAAAGCTTATCTGTAGAAATTAAAATATTTTCTTCGCGTCTTTGCATGTTAGATTTAACACTGTTAATATAATTGAATATATCTGCTAAATATGCTAACATAGCACACCATTTTTCATTTTTAAGGAGTTCGCAAAATGTTATGTTTCCTTCCGTGCTATAAAATTCTAATAACTCTTCTTTTAGTTCAAATACTCGCATTAACACTTTTCCTCTGGATAGCCATCTTACCTCAGTATGCAATAATAAGCATTCACGTTTTGCGTCCATGGTATTACAAAGTTGTTTAAATAGACGAGATTTAATATAATTTACCATGGTTATAGTTTGATCTAGTACAGCTTTTAATTCTTGTGGTAATGTCTTAGCAATAAGTGCCTCACGATGTAAGAAGCAATGAGTGTGAATTATATTTATATTAATTTGTTTTGCCAGTGTAATAAAACCTTTAATGGATCCAACCATAGACGGTGCTCCATCTGTACAAATTCCTACGCACATTTTCCAGGATATATTTGATTGTTTGAAGTATGAATTTACAATTTCAAAAACATCTTGGCCTTTTGTGCGTTTTATTAATTCTTTACAGAACAAAAATTGATTAGATATTTTATTGTCATGAATTAACCGAATAAATATTATTAATTGTGTTTTTCCACTAATATCTGTAGACCCGTTTTTTTATGGAGCAAAATTTGTATTTATAAGATTTTTATTTACATTTTCTTCTATATCTACTGACATATCAATAATTCTTCTTCGAATCGTATCATTAGATAACGGAATTTTCGAAATTTCATTTGACGCTTCATCGCCGAACATTATTTTAACAATTTCACTACATAAAGGTAAAATTAATGATTCTGCTATCGAATGTGGTTTTGTTTTTTAGCAACAAATTCCGCAACTTTAAAAGAAGCAATTTGTGCTTTATCAGACACAGTAACTTATTTTTCAAATATTTTTTTTTGTTTTGATTGACTAGTCATCATTTCTTTAAAATAATTCTGATCTTTTGATTCAAGATGATAATGGTTTGAAATTAGTTGACGATTTAATTTACTCGGGATCATTGAGCTATTCGAAAGTTTTTCACCACACACAACACATAATGGAAGAGGTTCTTCTTCACTTCCCGTCCAAAAAAAACCAAAACTTAAATAATTATCAGCATACTTACGTATAACTTTAGGTTTTTTTACCAAATTATTTATTTTATTTGAATTTTCGACACTATCCTCCATACGTCTTTAATTAATAATAAATTTATTAATTTTATTGAAAATACTGTATTTTATTTATTTTAAATTAATGTACTACAGTACTAAACCACGACTGCTAGAAAACATTGACGTTATACTTTTTGAATTATAACAAATATTTAAAATCGTTTGAGAATAAATTGCTATTTTATGCAACTTCGTAAATATTTAAATTTCAAACAGTCAAAAAATTTTTTCCTCTAAGTACGGTATAAATGTTTTTAAAGATTTTTGAAGAGTAGCTTATAGATAACCTAGTGTTAAAATTTTGAACCTTTAGTATGAACAGAAAAAATTTGAAATTGCATAAAATAGCGATTTATTCTCAAACGATTTTAAATGTTTGTTATAATTCAAACATTTTAAGTCGCAGATTTTTGAAATTTTTACCAGCTATTAAGATTGGCATTTTCTTTATGTCATATTTTTTTCAAAATATTATATTGATTTTTAAGCCACTTATAGGCATTTAAAATATTCAATTTTTTTACATTTTTTTTTTTATAATCGGTGATAAAAAAAATTTGGCTTGTACAAAATACTTAAAAATTTAATAGAATTTTTCACAGAAGTAATTCTTATTGTCATTCCAAAATTATTAAAATCCATAGGCACAATTTTTTTTTTATAAGCGTTTGAACAGCGAATATTGACATAAAATTACATGTAAAATATAATATAATGTATAATATTCTAGACTGACAAACTATGTCGCTGTATGCAACTGCCAACCCATCCTAATTGAAAAATATATTTATCGTTTCAAATATACTTTTTACAATATTTATAAATAACAATATATTATATCCTAGACAAACATATTAACTGCGTTCAGAATCGTTATTCGTATACAATGATATCTATCATTGCATTCAAATTTAACAAATCCATTGTAATAATGACCTATCCTATAAACGAGGTGCACTCCACCCCCAACTGTACAGCAGAGCGAGGCCCATCCGGTTCTTTTTTAAACTGAAAATATACTTATGTCTTGTAAGTAGAAATTCCGGGAGTTTTTCAGGCTGAATATTGATCAATTAAATTATGTACTGCATTTGACAGAATAATTTATCACTGTAGATTCATCAAATCGAAAATCAAAAATGAAAATGAGAAATAAAGGCGTGTGCGTGTGCGTCCATACTGCTCTCCGGACGGTCGGTGCGGCTCTTGCGACTGTCGGCTGCCGTAAAGTTGTTGACGCGTTAAGGCAAACGTATTCATTACATAACATGTAAAACAGTATACTGCGTCTGATGCGTCATAGAAGTCACACTTTTATATTTTCAACTTTCTAAAAATGATTATCAAGTATAGAGATATTTAAATAGAAATATTTGAATTTCAATTAAATTATATTCCTAATTAGAGGTGCAAAACAAAGCGATTTAGTATAATACTTGTACGTACTTCTACTCAAATGTACTTCACATACTGTCCTATGCCCTTGTTGAACTTATTCTCGTAGTTCGCATTGCATTATCGTTATCCTATGACCGACTAGTTGCGCGCTCTCGTTACTATATGTATTGACCGTTGCACCGTTCTAGTAGCATCATACGTTTAATAATTTACCGCGGCGGATACAGTCTTATCGCGAACACATGTGACCGATCCCAGTCGTTACAACCATTTTAAGTACATAATAAATACCTCAATAGTAATACCTATAATAATGGTAAATAATAATATTACGTATAATCTAGACGAATGCGCGAGTTTGAAAAACAATTGACGTATAATCTCTAATATACACACCGCGGAACGGGTGGAAATGTACAATAATATTATACAACGTATTGTGCTAGTCGAGCATTTAATCGGAGTACAGCGATGAGTTATGCATATTTAAACCGCCACTGCACTGTCAGGATAAAGTGGAAATAAATTATTGGATTTCATTTCAGTAGAGCTTATGTATATAAAATGAAATAAACATCGTCCGACCGTGTGCCATTGTTAAACATCCGTTCACCCCTATCCGCCGTATGTGAGCGCAAGAATAAAAATATTCGGAAAGCGCGATAAATAATAAACGTGTACACATTAAATCCGCGAAGACGTTTGCTCTCCACTCTTTCGTTTTTATTTTTTTATCCGTTTTACGACCGTTTTATCCCGTCGCGGGGGTGAGTGGACTCGGGGCATAGGAATTATGTTCATTACGGCGTCGTCACACCCCGCTTCTCTCCTATACCATAATCTCCCGTAGAAGAGGATCAAGGTTTAAGTATACTCGGGCAACCGCGGGGGACAAAAGTCTGGCGATTTCACGTTATCGCTGTACGTGTGTATATAGTCTGACTCGTCGACATCAATATACCATATATACCATATATACCAATATACCATGATGCAACGCATACACTTGCAGTGGAATAAAAGAAGAAAAAAAAAACCTAACAACCAAAACGTAACTTGTGATAAAGTTTACGTCCGACAAACAGAAAAATAAAATTATAATTAATTGATAAACAGATAATTACTCGGACGAAGAAAAGTATTTAAGAAACTTAACCGATAGAAATTAATCATTTATATTTTTTATATATTAGAACAGAATTAAAAACTTGAATAGCCGAGGATTGTTAATATTGATAGTATTTATAATGATAGTAATAACTGTAATTTGTACTGTTCATCAGCAACCGAAAGGTAATTAAAAATGAGACTTTTGAGCGCCAATACGTTTCTCGATTCGCGAATTCAACAGTGATTTTCGCATCGCAGTTCGTGAAATGCACCTGTACATTTCGATTGTTCGTTTAAAATTATTTTTAAAAAATTTGTAAATTTCGTATAACTTTGGAAACGATTATATTTCAGTGCATTTATTTCAGTGCATTTATTTTATTTGAAATAATTTCAAAGAAACAACATTGCCATTTGCCATAATTCAACAATTAAACAGTTTTACCGGTTTTTCAATTAATATATGATAAAATATTGATTAATTAACATAATATATATATGTAAAGTATGATAATCAAATATTTAATCGCGGGTTTTTAATTGTTTTAATCAATTGAAAATAATCCCTATAGCATTCGAACGATGCTATTCGAATTGCGGGTCGTGTATTTACATAAATATTATTATTGTATTGCCGTAGTGATTGAGTAATAATTACTGATAAATGTTTTCAAAACCGACGTGTTTCACTCGTTCGTGTCATGTGAAAACTGCCGAGAAAATATTTTGGTTCTTGTTAGGGTCTCCAAATGTTCGGGTCAGGTTTATTAATCGTTCTTAATTATTGAACCACGCTCCCGTATACCTGAAATATTCGATGTACTGCATTATACCACCACCCAAGCGGAAATCTATGACTTATGCCATTACCCACAACGGGCGCAGGACTGCACCTGCACTGGCTACCGATAGTTGACTGGCCCTTATCGGCACAGTTAGCCAGTATTACATCAGTACTAAAAACTAGCACTGCCTGTACTAGCTGCCAGTACTGACTCAGTACGGACACATTACGGGCACCGTATGAATTCTGACCGTGGACCAGTCAGTGTTAGTCGTGGTTGTGCCAAGCGTTGGCGGTAAGCTGGCATATTACGGGTGATGTACGAGTTGTGAGACTATAATTATTCAAATTCTGAGCTAATGCTTGATTGCCAGTACTGGTAAAGCGTTATCATCCCAGATATATGATAGTACTAGTGCCAGCACTGGTTGCCAGTACCACGGCAGTATTAGGCAGTACTGGCGCAGTGTTATGCCCGTTGTGAATTTCCGATTGGGCACCGACCGACCTACATATTGTGTGTAATGGTGTTAAAGTACTCAATAAAAAATGCGGATAGGTTGGCTGATTAAATCCAAGTAATAATGTGTCAATGGGGTGTGAATATAAATACATATATATGTATGATTAAAAACTAAAGAAATTTAGATGTGTGATGATACTAAAAGAATAGTTTTCTAGTAACTGTTAATATTATTCATTTCATTTATAATAATAATATACGATGATATTGGTTAGGTTATCTAAAATGAGGTAACTCTATAATATATTTCTGTATTATTATAATATTAAAAATTAATAAAACTTAAAACAACGTATAAATAGAAAAAATACAATATAGCTCTACCGGCTTATTAATAATATATAACTAACGAAATAACATGATAATTATATATTATTAATAAGCCGAATGAGCTGTATTGTATTTTAACGAAATAACATGATAACGGAATATGTAGCAACTATTTTGGCGTGTAAGCTCCGGGCCAGATGTTGTTGCCTATATCTAAATAGAATATAGTTCATCACGCAGACAAACAAGTGGTAAGTAAATAAGAAAAAAACATTTTTTGTATAACTATACTACAATTTGGCATTTGGCGACACAATTGTGTTAACAAAAAATAAATAAATAAAAAATATTCTCAATTCTAAGTCATATGGAGAAAATGTTTAAGTTTTTTGTCTTAGATTATTCATAAGCCAATTAAATTTTAACAAACGAGTAATACGGCTTTTGTCTAGAGTCTAGACCATTATATACTATAAAATGTAACCTTTTTGTATCAACGTATATTCAAAGCCTTCAGTGAATGGTAACAGGTTGATATTATATCCTCAGATGTTGCTAAGGCATTCGATTTTATTTATCATAAACCATTATTTCTATATTGCAAACATCTGACTCAGGTGGTCCTTTGCTATCTTGGTTTGACTTATTTTTAGTGGATCGTTTGCAATGAGTAAACACGTTCAACACAAGTTCTGCGATTTTCATTTCTACATTTTGCGTCTCTTGAGATGAATATCATCTATACCCTTTGCTACTTTGTTTGTTTGTTAGTAGTGCTCATGCCTATGTCAAAATTCTTTGCTTTACCGCCGATATGAAATTATTTCTAAAGATTATCTCTATCATACACACATACAACTGATAAATATTTTGTACTAAGTACCCGTATGTATAGTACATATCTATTTTTTTTCTGGTTTACAACATGTCAACAATGGTTTTATAAAAGACGTATTTAAATTATGATGATATGCTGATAATGGAATATCTAAGCTCTAGACTGTAGCAAATGCTTAAGTTACCCCTCTCCTCTCCAAATGATGCAACTGCGCAGATCAGGGCACTATCTTTTCACTGTTCATAAATATACACTATATCAACAGTATGTATACAAAATGAGCCTGCTTACACACTCGTAGGTAATATATATATTATTATTAAGGCCCGGATTTAAATGCATTTAAAACTATACAAATATGCTCTAAAAAATAGCCAAAAATGCTCTTAAAAAATGCATTTTACCACAAAAATGAACTTAAAAATACCATATATATATATATATTTTTTTTTTTTTACACGATTTGTAAATTTTAAATAAGATGTAATTTATATTTATTATTTTATTAAAAAAAAAACTGAAAATTTGAAAAATTGACTTGATACTGACAAGCAAATGTTATGACCGCGATGTAATACGAACAGACTAATTTGAACGTGATTTTTGACCGAATACGGGTGACACTCTACAGTCAATAATAAATTATGATAAAAACTGAATTGAAAAATAAAGATTGACAATTAATATGGAAATATCCGTTAAAGCTACTTAAATATCAAGAAAATAATTTATCTTTAGATAATATTTTTGAATAGGCTAAATTTGTATAGTTTACTAAACAAATATGCATTAAATACGAAAAAATGACCGAAAAATGCTAAAATATGTTCTAAAATTGAAAAAAATATTGAAATATGCAAAAAAAAAAGCAAAAAACGCAAAATAAAAATGTCACCTTTGAAGTTTTTGTTATATGAATCCAATTATAAACTTGGAAAGCATTGTCTAAGATTAACCAAAAAAAGATGCATATTGCATTGGAATCCAGGCCCTAATTATTATACTATGGTAATGTTAATCAATTGAAATTATAGAATTATTAGTTGGGAAGGAAAATGTCGTAATATAATTAAAAAATAATCGAGTAACCGTCGTCGTCATAGTCAAGCGTTTCAAGTGTTCAATAAAATTCATCACTTAATATGCAAATATACTCTAAGGGTAAAATATTGTGAAAATCCCCTCTATACAATAAGACGGTAAATCACTTTTCCTAAGCGTAAAAGAGGTTCGTACGTTCGTGTCTTAAAGAGAACGAATACGTCTGATATTTAATTGGAACTCGCAAATCTACGTGTGAGTAAACGTATACAAATAGCTTACACAGAATCTCATATGGTATCTCGTACCCCTAAATTACTCGTATATTTTATCTGAATAATTTTTTTAAAAATTGAATTTTCTTATTTATATTATGTTTTCGTAAAACTACTTTTTGGGGCGATATCCCGAGTACGTCCCAAAAAGTCTTTTTTAATGTTGTATGAATATCCACAAAAAGGTATCACTCGAGTGCGTTCTGAGAAATATTTTTAATTTTTTTTTGACATAGCCCAAAGGCATCCCAGTTTATTTAGAGTTACCCAGGGTACTCCACAAAGAGGTGAACTGTCTTACACTCCAAAAATGTTTTTTAATTTTTTCAATATTTATATTAAAATTATATTACCTCGTTTATTTAACTTACTCCGAATAATTGTAGGTTAGTGTCTTAGTGTATTTTTATGGGCATATAAATTACATTGTTACTTTTTATGTTGTGGTTGATGTTTAAGAGGCATATTTTTTACAAAACCAATCCTTGAAATTTGATTTTTAAAAATTTCGATACAACGAACTATTTTTACAGGTTAAAATATATTTATTAGTTAGTATTACGAACATTCACCATTTACAAAAATTATGTTGTAAATAATAATGTTTTTATATTTTTTTTATTAGAATTTTCAAAATTTCGTAATAACGAAATTTCCGTTATAATGAAAAAAAAATTCAGTCCTTTGGAGTTCGTTGTAACGGGAACTTACTGTATATTGCGCATGCGCAATCGAGCACTTTAGTTAAAGTAATTGATAAAACCTCGGACGCACTCAAGCTATACGATAAAAACTACAGATAAAATCGCAGACGCACTCGGACTATGAAAAAGATAAAAATTAAAATTAAAAACTGGACGTAATCGGGAAACTCCCTTTTTTGGACAAACTGAATTACATTTGTACATTTTTATTTATACCATTCAAAAAAAAAACAATAGTACAAAAAAGTAAAAAATATTTCAATAAATGTATAGGAACTGATAAAATGAGCTGTAGATTTTAGATTCTGAACGGAGTGATGGAATCTATTGGTTTTACAATGATGTGTGTTTTAGATTCTGAACGGAGTGATGGAATCTATTGGTTTTACAATGATGAGTGTTTTTTTTTTTTTATTTTTTTTTTGTGTCTGACGACACCTTTTTTGGCAGTAAAAATGCTTCGATTTGCTTATGTAGCAACTTATCTGAAAGGAAAGTGAATCTTGTTGGTACTTTGGGGGTTAATTTTCAATATTTTTTAAATGCGACGGGAAAAACCCTAAAAAAATAAGGGAAAAACGGGAGTTATTACGCAAAACCAGTTTTCGACAAATATTTTGCTATAACTCAAAAACTAATCGATGTAAATACTTAAAATTTTCACCAAATATTAAGATTAGCGTTTTCTATACACCGTTAAATTTTCAAAGTATTTTGACTTTTATTGAGCTATTTATAGACAATTGAAATTTTCAATTTTTTTAATTTTTTTTTTTTAAAATAAAGATAAAATCTTTTTGGCCGGCCAGAAAATCTTGAAAATTTAATACAAGGTTTCTTATAAGTTGTTCTTTAACTGGTAAAAAAAAATCTAAAATCGTAAGTCACAATTTTTTTTTATAAGTGCTCAAAGTTCCAATTTATACGAAATATGTAAAAATCACGATAATTTGCAAGTTATTTTGTAGATAAAAATTCATAAAATTTTTCTGTTCATACTTAAGGTTCAAAATTTTAACACTAGGTTATCTATAAGCTACTCTTCAAAAATCTTTAAAAAAATTTATATCGCACTTAGAGGAAAACATTTTATGACTGTTTGAAATTTAAATATTTACGAAATTGCATAAAATAGTGATTTATTCTCAAACGATTTTTAATATTTTTTATAATTCAAAAAGTAAAAGTTGCAGATTATTGAAATTTTTACTGGCTGTTAAGATTGGCATTTTCTTTATGTCATATTTTTTTCAAAATATTATATTGATTTATAAGCCACTTATAGGCATTTAAAATATTCGATATGGCTCGTATAAAATACTTGAAAATTTAATAGAAGATTCCACAGAAGTGGTTCTTAAAGTCATTCAAAAATTATTAAAATCCATAGGCACAATTTTTTTTTATAAGCGTTTGATCAGCGAATATTAACAAAAAATTATTTGTAAAATATAATATAATGTATAATATTCTAGACTGACAAAGGATATCGGTTTTTTTAAAATGCTCTAACACAAAAATGAAAAACCGCAACAACTTGAAATTTTTACCAAATCTTTATATTGACGTTCTCTATACATGGTTATGTTTTCAAAGTATTTTGATGTATTTTGACTTATTTATAGACAATTTAAATTTTCGATTTTTGTAAAATTTTTGTTTTTAAACATCTATAACATTTAATTGGCAGACTGAAAACTCTTGAAAATTGAATACAAGATTTATAATAAGTTTAACTTATTGTTACTAAAAAATATCGGTGATCGGTTTACTCAAATTTTTTTTATAAGCCCTTAAAGCTCAAATTTGTATAAAATATGTATACAAATATTGTATAAAATATGAAATATGTAAAAATCATGATAATTTGCAAGTTATTTTGTAGATAAAAATTCATAAAATTTTTTTCTGTTCATACTTAAGGTTCAAAATTTTAACACTAGGTTATCTATAAGCTACTCTTCAAAAGTCTTTAAAAAATTTCTTCCGGACTTAGAGGAAAACATTTTATGACTGTTTGAAATTTAAATATTTACGAAATTGCATAAAATAGCGATTTATTCTCAAACGATTTTAAATATTTGTTATAATTCAAAATTTTTTTTTTATAAGCGTTTGAACAGCGTATATTGATATAGAAGTACATGTAAAATATAATATAATGTATAATATTCTAGACTGACAAATGATATCGGTTTTTTTAAAATGCTCTAACTCAAAAACCAAAAATCGCAACAACTTGAAATATTTACCAAATCTTTATATTGACGTTTTCTATATATGGTTAAGTTTTCAAAGTATTTTGACATATTTTGACTTATTTATAGACAATTTAAATTTTCGATTTTTTAAATTTTACGTTTCAAAATAAAATATACTTATTACAATATTTATAAATAACATTGTATTATATTCTAGACAAACATATAATCGCCGTTCAGAATCGTTTTTCGTATACAATGATACTTATCATTGAATTCAAATTTAACAAATCTATTATAATGACCTATCCTATGAAGAGTCGCACTTCACCCCCAAGTGTACAGCAGATCGAGGCCCATCCGGTTCTTTTTTTTAAATGAAAACAATGCTTTAGTATTATGATATTGGGCATTTACGGTACTTCGTTACCTGAGCAATAATCTGTCAATAATTTTGCTGCATTCTGATATGTTCAATATTGTGTCCATCAACGGTATCAATGTATCACATCTGCAATGTCTTTTTTTCTGTCGTGGCTAATAAAATTCTATTAAGTTGCATTAAATTCCATCTATAAAGAAAATAAATTATGATAATAATAATAATCATAATATGAAATCTATCCGAAACACCCATAAAATATTTATCTTAGATTCACACTGTGTCAAAAATAATTCTGCAAGTAAATTAAAAAAACTGCCTAAAAATCGTGTATCATACAGTCAGTGTTGGGAAAAATTTATCTAGATAATTATTCGAATAAATATGTATTCAAATAAAAAATGATTCCAATGATTTTATTACAATTATTCGAATAAAAATGTATTCGACTAATATTCAACTCTAATTATTCGAATAATTTTCAACTATGATTATTCAAATATGAAATTATTGCCGCACGGCACACTACAGTATTAGCATGTAACTATTATCGTATATATATATATGGTTATATACTTGCTAATATTTGAACTATAATTATCATTACTTAACACACATTACTGTAAAACCAATAGATTCCATCCAGGCGCGGATCCAGGGGGGGGGGGGCGGTAGGGGCGACCGCCCCCCCCCGTCAGCCGTATCAAAATGTGTTGTATCTAATTTGTTGTACTATTAAATTACATTATTTTGTGTTATACCATTCTAATGTATTGTTAATTGTTATTGTCACAAATTTTTGTCTTTTATTTTTGTAACATAAACATATGAAGTGTCGATAACAACAATATTATTGCGATATTATTTATAATCCGCCCCCCCCCCCCCCCCCCGTTAAAGTAGGCTGGATCCGCGCCTGATTCCATCACTCCGTTCAGAATCTAAAAATTGTATTAATCTATCTTCGATATCGGAACTGTGCACTCTGTTATATGTATATATATATTTTTTTTTTTATGTATATATCAGTGGTTCTTATCATCAGTCCTGTCAATAATATAAAGTACAATTGAAAAATAAACTATTTTTATTAAAATAAAACTCATTTTGGAACACAATATTTTACATTCATGACCGTTCATAACTAGTTATTTCTGATTAGTTATTAACCTTATGTGCAGGCTTGGTATAAGTATTGAAACAAACACAATCAAAATTTAGTTTTTCCGCCCCTTACATGTATATATTACATCAAATATTTTTTATATTCATAAAAATTGCCACTGAAAAATAGGTACCATCCTAGGCGTGAGCCTATATCGCCTACCCCTTGAGCCAGACCAACTCATGTGTTGAGAAAAACAGATTTTTTTTTTTAACCCACGGAATTAATATCATTAGTAAAATATCAGGCTTGATATAATAATACGAAAAGTGTCAGTGTGGATAAGATGATATATTAAAAACGAGACAAGACTGATCAACGATTCAAACTTTTGTTAGATTATTTAAGTATTATTCGTTAACTGGGTGCGTCAGTATTATTAATTCAAAGGTTGATGGTTAAAACTTCTCGAGTTAGTTAAGGGAGAATACTGCAAGAACGTTTAATTGATTGTAATTGTTGTTACAAATACAATAGATGTAATTCTCAAAGTTTAAAGTTAAAATGAAGAAAAATATCAAATCATTAATGTTAACATCTGAATAATAAAAAGATAAATTGTGTCACTTTTTAATTTTATTTGTTAAAAATTCATCGTAGAGCTCATCTTTTAATGGCTTTTTCATACTTTTAATTTAATCTGTTGATTCAAGCGTTAAATAAAGAGGTTCCAAATAAGTTTTAAATTTTAACGTGAGTGATTATTTTCTAAACCAACAGAAAAATGCGTATTATTTCAATACTAGTTGTTTAAATTACATAAGATTTTATGTTAGTAGGTTATTAAATTCACTAAATAGTTAAATATGGAACCATATAAAAATACGTACATAGTGATAATTATAATATGATATTAAAGTAATATATATATATATATATATATATATATTATATGTATTATTATTATGTTTATGGTATCACTGGATTTAAAATAAAATAACAGTGCCTATTGTACAACAATAGAATATAGTAAAGCATTATACATTTTTATTTTTTAAATGATAAAGTACGATACGTATTTTATTATTTTAATAATATTTTTAATTTTTTAAACATTTATTATGAAAAAGTATTCAGTCAGGATTCTTGCATAATACGCGGTTTATGGATTACAAAACGGCAATCATGGCCGGCAGCAACGCGATCATTATGTAAACAATAATACTGCGTTGTGTATTTTTATCATAATGTTGCAGCTATAAACCCCTAACTCTTATTGTTTCGAAACTGAATTGTAATATACCTATAATTTTGTGTTGTGAGAGTAGAAGTTAAATTCTTAAAAGATAGGTTTTTTTTTTTTACGTCAAAATAGTAAAAATCCCGGTAAATTCACGTGACCCCAGCACAACCTATAGTTTTGTTCGATAACGGAAAAACTATGATCGTACAAATTCTGAAAATGGTCGTACAAATTCATACAAATTTCATACTAAATCTTGGTGAAGTAAATTTTCAAAAATTCCAATATGGTTGGGCTGGGGTGATGTACGTGGTAAATTCGTGTGTATTGAAATATTATTATTATGTTGTCATATTAAGTTTATTTGCTAAACGATTTTTTATATTTTTTATTATTGCAATCATTTTTAAATGTTTTTAATATATATATATATATTAGCATACATATTCATATATTTTAAATTTCGTTTTTCGAAGCGGTGTATTGTTCTAAACATTTTGATGTAGGTACGAGTATAAAATCTAATCGGTAGTGAATTATTTATAAATGTTGTATATGAGCAGAGTTCATCAGTATAAAATATATTTTATATGATATTGTATCTTGAATATCGTAGTGGCACTGATCCAAGACTGAATTAAGACCTAATAAACATTTTTTTTTTCACATAACTTAATATAATTATAATTATAACATACAGTGGCATGTTTTCAAATATTTTGTGGGGTTTAAAATTTTTCTAAAAATAAGAGATTTTATATTATAAAAAATACCTAAAACACAATAATAATACAATATAATACCAATGATAAAACATATACAAGTAATTTATTTTTAATAGCACTCATTTAATTACTTTCATTACAACTATAGGTATAACAGTTCTACCTAACCCGCGGCCAGCAAAAGTATGTTCTATGTGACCCATAACAAATTTTAAAAATAAAACAAAATGTTTAAAATAAAGTAATTATATTACTTATATATAAGTTATAAAATATGATTTTTTATTAATTTATGAATTGTTTTAATAGTCCAAGTATAAAATAATAATAGTGATAATAATTATTAAATTAAAAAACAATAAAAATTACTAAAACTAATTTGTATTGTGAAATTTTAGCATATGTTCGTTTACTAATAATGAAAAAAATCCGGTTGGAATTAAGTTGTTCCAATTTTGAAAATTGAATAAAGTTGTTTGTCAGTAATTTGCGATATAAAAATTGATTTTATTTTTTTAATAATGGAAATATTTATTCCAAATATTTAAGCCAAATACAGTTTTTTTTAAGCCTTTCTCATAATAATGTCTCTCAAAGCAAGGAAATCTTCGTGTGAAAGCTTTGAACACAATTTCGAAACATCTTTTTTTATTTTTAAAATTCGTCTTTATAAAATTAATCGGTTTTCAACTCAATAAGGTTAAGTTGTGAAGTATTCTTGAAATAAATTTCATCAATATTAAATTAATTTTAAAATAAAAGCAACGATTTTTCGTGTAATTTAACAAACGAAAATCGAGATGAAATATCGGTTTGCATTTTGTGTAACATATTTACAAATCGATTTGTTGAACATTATTATTTTATTCTTAAATACTCAATAGTTTTCAAAATTACTGAAATCACTGCCTTAATTTAATTCATAAATAAATTAAATATTACATCAAATGCTTTAATATAATTCAACATGTCAAATATGAATTCTCTAGGTCCATGTAATTTTTAATTTTAAATACTTCAATATGTTGTTTAATCTGTAAGAAATACTAAATACCAGATCCCATATTTTAGTTTTAAAATATGTTTTCCTTTATCAATCATGAACATTTAAATTTATTTTCGTAGATTAAAAAATCGTTTCAAAATCTTTCCTTGGTTTAACCATAGAATATGATTACGGTATGCTACTTCACTGTACTCAGCTTCTACTTCAAGAAGAAAGCTTTTAAACTCTTATGAGTGAGACCATGAGACCCAATAAAATTAACAGCTTTCGTTACAACAAACAACATTTTTCAGAAGTATAACTTTTCCACAGAAACACTGCTGATGAAAAATTGCTTTTATATTTTTGCTAAGCCTATTAGAAGATAATTGTTTACCTAAGTGGCCCACCGAGAAAGAAAAGTTGAGCATCACAATGATATAAGTTAATTTCCTCTTTCTCTGTACCTTATAGTAAGTCATTTATGACTTTTGAACCTTTTCTTTCTTCTAAGGGTTAAAACCCCATACGCCCTCTTCAAAAAAAAAAAAAAAAAATAAGATCAATACTCAACTGGTAATATATATAAAATCTTAAATATTATTTACATTACTTCATTATTTATAAGTTCAACAAACTGTTCTATTTTAATCCATAGCCGATGTAAGAGTTGAGTGTGTTTCTAAAATATGTTTTTAATCATTCAATTTCGAAATTTTCTAGTAATAGCATTGCTTACATATGATTTGTTTTATCAAAATAAAACGAAAATGTTTGAAAATACGTATAATCCCACTTGTGAATAAGGAGTTATAATTACGCGCATACTCACCTGTCACAATAATATTATTTTAATTATAAATGTTTTCTTCTTCATAACGCATTCGCCGCATTTGTTTTATTAATACAATAATTGTATTGCAATTATTGCTATTAACGTGAGTTATATGTATATTATTATCTGTATTGTCTACTGTTCAATTCAAATAAATAATCGATCTTACTATTGTTGCGTGTGACACATTAACTTAATATTATAATACTTTTCTGATTACATTTACATATTTGCATGTCATCCCGTGGAATTTTGATGTTTAAACACTACACCATAACATTACTATTATATGTAACGGAATATCTTCGCAGCCGCCATACGAAACCGGAACGTAACGGCCAGGATATGAAGACGGCAATCTGAAAATATGGATTTATTGAATTGCACCCAAGTATCGTAGTGCGAAAATATGATTTTTTCGAGAACGACGCTTAGGGAACGTGCGAAAACTGATTCCAGTTAATAAGCAACGGTAGGTTTTTGCATTTAAACACAGCACATTGTCGAACACTTGTAATAATAAATAATTGTATATTCAATTCTGATTGAAGTAATCACAAGTGTCGACATATTTTTCAAATTTTTAGTAGTTTTTCAGACGTATTATGTACAGATCAAAATAATATTCATGCTCAATATTACTTGCATAACATGCATAATATTACTTGGCAGGAGACATGGCTTTCGTCAGAACTGGATTGTGTAATGTCATTCGATTGTTAGCAAAACATTCAATTGACATTCACTGACAGTTTGCGCTTGAAACTAACTTGTTTATCGAATCAAGTAAGAAACAATACCGAATATTATTACATATGTACTGTAGTAATGGAATTTATTCACGTTAATAAATTTCAAACGATAAACTCTAACCACATCTATCTAAGTTTTAACCTATTACAATAATTATAATTTTATGTACAGGCATAACGTAGTAATATGATTAGTAATTGTTATTTCGTATAATCAAAGCCGATTGGTGTACACTGTTTAGTATTTATCGTTAAATTCCAATTAAAATTAAATACATGTTGATTGTCGATAAATAATAGGATTTCAAAAGGCTTTCTTCGAAGTTTAAAACGTTCAAATTCGATATCGAAATACGTATTATAATGCGAAGGACAATACACACCTAAAACCGTAGGACGTAAGGATTCTATATTATAATAGGACTTATCGGCAAACATTATAATTCAAGTCTTAACTGCTGATGACACTTATATACGTGGTTTTTAAAATTAGTTTATTTCAAAAGTTTTGGAGTTTTGTTTGGATAAGTATTCTTAAAAATAAAAAATAAATAAAAATTAAAAAAATTGGTCTCGTAAGACCCACATAATCCAATCATGTATATAATCTTGTTTACATTTCATTTTTGTGAAAAGTTATCTATATTCACGAGATTATAATAATAGTATTGTATATAATATAAATAAAATGGAATTCAAAACAGCAACGGAGAAGTAAGAACATTATTTTTATTTTTGAAAATCGACCAGTTTGGATTGAATGTAAGGAATGATATCAATATATTTTTTTGATTCGATTTAAATAATTTACCCTCGTTAAAAGTCCTGAGTAAAACGAGTCTTATAGGTACATTAAAATATAGTTAATAATATACATGTATTGAAAATAAACTACTCAATATTAAAATACAGGATTTTTGTAAAATCAATTTTTATAGTAATTTGTTCTTTAGTTTAGTCGAATGTGTTTAGTTTTCAGATCTTACACTCGATTATTTTTAGTTTAAAAATGTCAATTCAATACAAAAAAGCCAAAAAAAATCTGCTATGTCGTTAATTAAAACAGCAACAATAATATACTTCTTGTTATTATTACTTTTATTTTTATTTTCAGATCACTTATAATTAATATAATTTATAAATATGTTGTCACACCGTTAAATCCAGGGGAAATACTACATTTGGCAATGGAACAACTCGTACTTGTTTTAATATAATTAAAAAAAATATATAAATTATAAAATACAAATAAGTAATAAGTATGTTATAATAACAATAAAAATACTGCTACATTTGGCGTTACTGCAAGTTAGATACAACGCATTCACCCTTTTTGTGGAAGTAAACATCGGCTGCAACATCCGCAGACATTGTTTTTCCTTAACGATGCCAAATTCTATGCTTTATTGATTTATTGATATAAATCAAGGATAATACGAATACAAATTAATAATTCGAATAACGCATGGAACCACGAATATTGCTACGAGCGCTTTTAGAAAACGACTTATGTCTGTTTGCCACCACTACGGGTTTTAATAATATTGATATCGTATTGCGCGCGGTGCAATACATTTTACCGGCGGTACACTGCCAGCGAATTTCACAGATTTCTTTTTTATGGTGAAATCATATAAATCGCATGTTGACTCACAAATATGTGTATGTATTTTGCATAACAGTGGGAAATGCACAAAATAATGATATTAAGGTTCAGATGTTTAGTTAAAAAAAAAATAAATAAATAAAAAATAAAAATACTTATGATGATAATACTTGGTGAAATATCGGTGCCAGGTATTATTAGGCTATATTTATTGGATATTTTTTTGCGTTTGTTTTTCAAACAATGCCGAGCGGCGATCGATGTAAAATATTGATTTTTAATATTAAACGCTATTGGCAGAAATTATGACTGTTGTATGCTGTTGTATTGTTATACAAATATGGTTTAATAATTATCCGCATAAAATGTTGTAAGAAATAAATATTCTTGTATTAAATTCATTAGTCTTAATTAAGCACTAATTCCGACATTGTTCATAACATATCATCCATATCTACATCGTATCCATCCGTATATATGGCTTACTATTTGGCCACTTGTTATGACTAAGCAGTTTAAAACACGCAAAAAGAACGTCTATTTACTTTTGTAAAAGCTTCCATTATTATTATTCAAAAGTCGTTTGATCACTTTCTGTAATATTTCTCGTTGGCTGTAGATATGTTTAAAGTTATATTTCGTTCAAAATATTGTATATTACATGTCAATACAGTAAAATAAAATAACAACATTGGTATTTTATCAAATTCCATTATAATAATAATCATCATGGTATTGCGAAAATATTAAAAAATAAGTTATTTATTTGTATTTTTTCGGCAGTGTATTTGCAGATACATATGCATAGTATTAGTAGAGTTGTATGGTATAGCAATGTGCGAATCGACGTCACTCTGTAGTTTGATACATTTATAATAATTCATCATTAAAATTAATATTGATATTATGCCCATTTCATTGTGACACTAATTTATTTTAATTACGTATTTTAGAGTATTTAGAATTAAAGTCTACATCAGAGCTCCAGAAAAGAAAAAAAAATTAATATTTTCTATTCGAAGTTCATTTTACTCTAAATATTGTTTTGATATTATTAATGGCTTATTGAAAACATCAAGTCCTTTAATTTAAAATGGGGTTTTGAATGTTTTGATAGGAACTATGGAAATTAATAGTTTCTCATTTAAAACCACAAATATAAGTACGCACGTTTAAAAATATGGTAAGTCGGTTAGGTAAACGATATCTCTAGAAAATGAGT
>JASXSY010001868.1:0-22313 GCA_034509805.1 Sipha maydis | reverse complement strand
TGGTTTTTAATGGATTTATTATAAAAAAAAAAAAACGTATGAAAGTAAACATCGAAAAAAATTTGTCAGTTCCTAATGTAACAGTTTATGGTAATTATATAAATTGTTTTCAATCCCTGATGATAAATTTAAATAATTTAAAAATATATTATTAGACTTATGTATATATTTAAGGAACCTTAGAATGTTCGCAGTGGAAAAATCAAATAAAAGTTTAAGAGTTGCAGATTTATTTGCTAAACAAATTAGGAACAAGAGATCGTTTGAGCAACTTATGAAAATATTTTAATAATTATATCTATTGTGATTTCTCGTAAAATGAAAATTTTAGTGTTGTAGAATTGTACTTAAAATATATCATAGAAAGTATAAAAAAAATCTTACCAGATAAAATGCTAGTTCTAAAATATTGGTTTTTATTGAAACACAATTCTTAGGCAGGTGGAAGGCATTGGAGGTGATTTAATGACGCAATTACCAGGGCCGAATTATGGTAATAATATAAGGGGAATTATTACTTTTGCTGAGACATTTTCACCAGAAATAATTTCCATTTTTTATTTAGATTTGGTTTTTAAGTATTAATTAAAATAAGTATACTCGTATTATATTTGTATATTATAGTATGATCACAATTAATTGATAATATAGTGTTGTTAATATTTGATAGCCAATAATTATAAAACACACTGTGGCTCTTTTCAATTTGCTTCTTGGGGATGTAACCCTCTTCCTCTTTATTGCAATGGAAAGTATTGTGTACATATTTATATCAATATTATAAAATAACCGAAATTGTGCAGAAGATCAAAAACTGAATTATATCTAGCACGATTATTTATTGTTATGTGTACGGTTTCTTATATGTTATATGCGACGGATAAAGAGCCACAGAAATTGTATACTATTTTATTACGTTAAAAACACGATTTTACAAAAGAAAAACAAGTCACACGACAATCGTCTGAACGTTTAAATGATACATATTATAAAATAAGAAACTGTTTCCTATTCGATGTATACATTTTTTTTTTTTTTTTATTAGAGCTGTAGTTTAAACTGTTCAGCCTATTCGATATATGTTTAAATTATTACGAGTATTACCTATTATTATGTTATACATATTTAATAAATATGTATAAAATAATAATATTATAAATCATAAATAATAAATAATATTTATGTTGCAGAAAGTTTATTAAAAAATATATTGTCTAATAAAATGCGATCGAGTAAATGTTTTCATTGCACACGCGTCGTCGTACCAAAAATCACAACATTCACGTGGATCTTACATTCATTAAGAATTTAAACTTAATCGTGACCACGTCAGCCACGGCTTACTTAGCATATGTATTATATAATTTGAGTATACTGAACATATCTTTGTCTTTAAACAATAGATGTGTATAAGAAAAATTAATATTTTTTTTTTTATGGTTCAAAGTCTGAAAAAAACGAACTGAGTATCGGGAAATTATACAATCTTGAAGAACACTGTAGTGCACTACTACTATTCCAAATTATTTTCTTCTACATTTTAAACACTTATAAACTTTATCAATAAGCTAATGCAGGTTCGTAACAAAATGTTTACATTTTTATATTTTCAGATGATGAATTTGACTTCTAATCGAACAAATATGAGCGATATAACGAGCATAGGACGTTAAAATAAAATCACTCTGTGCATTGCTAGCGCATCGATGCGCGTGCGATCCATGTATGTTAAAATTAATAATTAAAAATTAATAATTTAACGAACGTGGGCCTGCACGTTACTACGGTATCGATCACAAGATCATAGCCGTAAGTTCGGTCGGTCCATATTCCATAAAACTCAAATCTCTTTAGCCTCTCCGACTTTCACGGAAAACATTCGAACGTGCCGAATGCTGGGGGAGGTATTATTATCATTTTTGTGTACAAACGGATAAAAGTATTACATGCGTTGTACACATACGTGACAGCTGTATATAGAACGCTTTTGAGGTGTTTTGAATATTTTCACGAACAAATGTTTGAAAAAGTATTCGTATAGTTATTGCGTGTCAAAAAAACAAAAAGTAATTAAATAAAAATATACACATGTATTGAAATTTAGAGAAAGTATTTTCAATCGAAAAATACTGATTCTAGTATTTTATATATTCTTTTTAATTCTAAATTAATAGATTTTGAGTTATTAAAAATTGTATTTTTTACAAAACACAAATATTCCGTACAAAGCACACAATCAGTACCTTACAAGAATAACAATATAGGACCGTATCGTATTATTTATATATGCCGCAACTTTACGATTTTGAAAAATAAAAAATATTCAAGTTTTCGTCTCTAGCGTCATCCGGCAACATATCAATGAAAAATCTAATCGTGATTTTGAGGCTCGAGAAAGGGATGCTTATGTATAAAAAATGAGTAAAACAATACATATTTAACATATGAATAAATAGTTTATGTACATATATGAATAAATAAATGCTGAGCCTGGAGTGTTATTATATTTTTAATGGACGACCGTACGACCGGGTTTGAATTAAAAATTTATCACAGGCAAAATCGTTATTTTATTGATTTTATATATACCCGATAACCTGATGATGAATTTGTTTTCAATTCGAAACCGGTCGTACTCTACAAACATAATGATTGTCCGTGCACAACATTGATTACTATTTTATCAATAAATATTAATCGTATTATATTTGGTTTTTATTTTTTAAATTTTTTCCAGAGTTAGGTTGACGGCGTTAACGGACAACGATATCGGAAACGACACGGGTGATTTGCAGAAGGATCAACGGTGCGATCGCGGCGGAAATGGCATCGCGGAGCGAACTTACTCGACGTGCACAAGTCGCGTGCCGTACAGAGTGCTCCGAGTGTGAACCGCGCACGCCGGTGTACCGGGATCGCGAAGTCGTACGTCATCATCGTCATCGTCGAAGCCGACCGACGGGGCGATAACTTTCTTTGAAGCGCTCTCGGACCGCGCAAAGTCACGCAACAACGTGTGCGTCCAACCGGGTCATTGCCGTGTGCACAATCGGATTGGCCTACGTGCGAGGGACCGGATCGCTTCAAAGTGGCGATCGGTAAAGTTGTTCCGCCACCGGCTTGAATAAATCGCATCCACCCACACCCACCGGTCGAGGAAAACCGAAGGGGGCACCTATCAGCCGTGCACGAGACGAGAGCGGCGATCCAAACTCCCCCCCACCACCCATCCCCCGAAATGACGAGCGGAAATTCGATCTATCGAGTGTTGTTGGTAGAAGATCTCGGAGTTTCGCAGACCGCAATAAATCGTGAACGTGTGCGTAACGCGTACGGTGTGTGTATATCTGTTTCGCGCGCGCTGCCTATTATTCCGTACAAGTGTACACGTACTTAGGCGCGGGTCCGCGCTCGCAAAACTTTATGCGCACCTCTACTCGAGCGTTCGCAACATAAATTATGGTCTCAAATCGAAATATAGACCTCTCGGAGTTTTCTTTGGAAAATATTGCGCCGCGGCGGTTCGCTCGTAATCATTATAAACGATTCAGTCGACCTTTTTTTAAACCGCCGATTCATCGATTTTCTAAAGCCCGTACGTCGGGGGGGGGGGGGGGGAACAAAACCATGAATAATTCCGTCATCCTAGCGGAACCCGGCTACGCTAAATAATAATTTATATATACGAGTATATATAGTATACACGTGTACGTATAAATACCTACCGCCTATGCGTCTCGTCTCGCGCGCGCGTGCCCTCCATCCCGAAACTTGGACCGGTAACCGCGACCGTGATGTTATACATCGTATTGTGGTCGGCGTCTCTTTACCGTACACGCGCATCCAGTTGCATTCCGCCACGTTACCGCCCGCGGTTCGGTACACCGAGCTGCGGATAAAACATGCGTGAAATGCCCAACACCGCTTGCGCTGTTTTTCAGTGTTGGCTCTGGTGCGCTCAGGCCCGGCGCAAGTGTTTGAATAAACAAAGGAACAATTTTAGTTTTGTCCCCCCCCCCTCCCTTACGTGTAAATATAATATCAAATGTTTTTTTTTTTTTTATACATAAAAATTACCCAGGAAAAATGCCGCCCTAGGCGTGATCCTATGTCGCCTACCCCTTGGGCCTGGGTGCACTGTGTTAACATACTCACGTGTTTAGGGATTCGAGTGACGTTGCGTTCGCAACTCATTTTACTTCGACACTCGTGATACCATCTGGCCATCTTCGGTTTTCGTCGGATTCGCAAACGAGCTGAATCAATTGATTCGGCGACGTTAACGCCAATTGGACATTTTATTGTATTTCATATTCACTTGGTTGGTCCCGCGATCGGCTCGATCCCCCCGTGGACTCGATCATTGTGATGTGCGATCGTAACACCGAACAAACCAATAAATTGTACTTCAAAACTACAGTACTGCGATGCATCTTGTACCATATAATAAGTTTCCTGTACGGCTAACACCTACGTATTGTTATCATTTTAATATTATTACTTTTCTTTCTTTCGATGTCCTTTATTTACTCGGTTAAGTTTTCATCTAAATTACAACTTTCATATTCATACGCATTACTTAAATATATTAACTAGAACTTAAATCGATTAAATTTAACTTCCAAACTATGCATTTATAAGACCCATGGAATGTTGAGTTTACTATCGAAACTCCTTTGTTCGTTTTAAGTTGCAAGTTAAATATATTATAATCATTCTGTACACTCATTAGTAAATTGTTATTAAAAAAGTTTAGTCTAAATTATCCATAATCAAGTATGAACATTATGATTTACGGTCAATTGTTTTAAACTAATTTTATTTATTACGATCGGTATTTAAATTTACAAAATGTAATAATTAAAAACAAAACCGGTGAAATACTCATAAACCTATTTTTAAATTACTAATTACATTATAAGGGTGAATATCATAACAGTTACAACAAGGGTAAAAATGTATTAATGAAAAAAAAAAGTTATGATTTACCTACTGATGGATATGCGTTAAATTAAATAGTTTTCAAATTGTTCTTTATATCTCGGGATGTTTTTAAATTGAACAATTATAATGCGTTATTTAATTGTGCATTGTAATTTGTTTAATTCTATTTTATTTTATAAATGGTAGTTTTTATTTTTTTTTATTTAATCGTATATTTTAGTTACTTATTGTAATTTAAAGTATTATTGTATTTGTTCTATTGTTATTATGATAAAGAGTTTTTGCTCTTTACAATTTAAAATAAAAAAGTAATTAATTAATGTTAGTTTTCACAAAATAAAATGCTTAAAATAATTTGTTTAGTTTCATGACGAACAATAACTATTTAAGTGCATAGATATTAAACGAAAATGCGCATATGATTGACAAATATAAGAAAATTATTGTATATTGTACTTGTATAGTTCTAAAATATTCGACATGAATACATTTGATTTTTGAATTAATAATGTGGTGTTTGACATTGTAATTAATTGGTATACTTATATTTATGAGCATCCGATGAACTGCAATTGATGTAATATTGCTTTATATTTAATAAAACGGTAATAAAGGTGCAAATTATAAGCGCGATTCAAAAATGTGAAAAATATTATTTAAACTCAGGACTAGCATCCCACTTAGTCCTTGAAAATACAATAAAAGGCATTATATATAAAAAAAAAATTATGTTCCCGTTGGCTTAATATATCGGGTGGTATTTCATCGTTTCACGGAAACCTTTTAATTAAAGATATTCCTTGAAACACCTTATAAAACTTGAATGTTGAATATTATATGAGTATTAAATTGCGTACAAATATTAATAGGTAACTATTTAATTTAAACGCAAACAATGTATTTTGCAATGTGCGGTGGTTAGACAAGTTGACAGTTCTGTAATAGCAACCGTCCAAATATTATTTATTATTTATGATTACGATGTTCGTTCATCAGCATCGTCGTCGTGGGGATCCAATCACGGTGATGTTTAGATTGCCGGAGAAGAAAATAAAAATCTTCTTTGTGCGAAAGTTATTGTTAAAGCTCTGAAATTATGACTAATTATAATTAAAATTTGTTTTGTGAATAGTTCTACGGCAGTTCTGGTAAACAATTCAACTTTTTATTATTGCTGCAGAAGTAAAAAACAAATAAAATTCCATTAAAGGCAACCGTTAAAAGTTGAATTACGTTGCCGAGCATTTTATTGATCATACATTATTTACACATTATATATTTCAACACTATTTGCTGCTGAATAAATATTGCTATTGATATGACGAAGATAAGCTAATAACGGTGGAAACGTTAATTCGTGTATCATCGAATAATTTAATGGTATATATATACTTGTATATACACACTCAATGTCTTTAATTTTATGAAATAATCAAATTAAAATATTTAACTTCTATTTTCCTACATTATTTTCTACACGGAGAAATATTCCAATAATCCATTGGATTTTATTGATCTCGAAAGACGTCTTTAACTTGCTGGTAAGAAGTATACTTAGCACCATTATTCCGTAAAATTTTGCACAGTAAATTTTGTAAACCAATGAAACAAATGTAATTATGTTGAAATGGTTAAAATCTGTAACTAAAGCAGTGATTGCGGTATTAAAGTCCAAAGGAATTGGACGCCCAATGGGAAAACTTTTGTAGTTCAAACATTCGAGATTTTCATTTGACTTTTAAACAATTTCCAAGTAAATAGTCACTTTTCCGCGTAGTGGATATAGTTGTTTATATGTATATACATTTTTAGTTATTTCGTTTAGTCGTTATGAAACAAAACACAAAAACAAAGTCTCGTCCCGGTAGTAGAATTAGTAATTTTTGGGTAGTCGGAAATTGAATTAGTTATTTTCCATCAAGAAATGTAAACAACTTTTTCCTATTCCTCAATTATAGCGAATATACAACCGCTCGCATAATAACGACGTACTTCACTCAAAAAATGAAATATTTAACGAGTGGAAAATCTCTCTAGATTAGTAAACATACATCTACTGCATCTTCATAAGAAACAATCGAAAAAAACACAGAATATACATTGAAAGTGTTGTAGACGGTTAAAAAAAAAAATATTAAGAAAAATAAAGGGTGAAACTCGAAGATTGTTGAGATAAAGGAATGGTTATTGCTATAATTGTCTTTAAAACTTTAAATAAATGTTTTTGAAAAAAAAAAAGTTTTTGAGTAAAAGAGGTAAAGAATCAGTTTATATTCCTACCGATGGTCGATATAGTAGAAAAGTTAGATTTCTTAATAAGAAGAGTTGAATTTTTTATGTTCTGATTCCCGCAGTAACAAAAATAAGTTATCTAGAATTCGGAAAAATAAAAATTTTAAGTGACTTTAAACAGAACTAACTTCATTTAAATAATTCGAAACCATGAAATGTTTCCAATTAATTAGGAAATTTATTGAAATATCCAACTTCGTTAAAATATCAATATTAATTTTTATAAATCATTCTTATGTATTTTTAGTTATTATTTTTTCCCACAAAAATTGTCATATGAAAAATCTTATTATAATACATGTTATGAGAAGCAGTTTATTTTTTTTATGTTTTTTTTTATGGTTATGGACACCCCCGACCCATACATTTTAACAATTACTAAAGCATTAAGTAAATATTTAAATATTTCTGAATTAAAATTGTTCACTTTTGGTTTCATATTTTTATTCTTAAGCACACCCAAAAAAAAATTTAATTTATAGATCGGAGCATTTATTTTAGTTGGCATCTCTTGTACATAGATACACGAAAAAACCTACACATACGAGTACCCTGAAAAACCGATCGATTCCTCGTTTCACTCGAAACTTATAACATTAATAATAAATAATAATTTTTCATTGCGTAAAAAAATACAACCGACTCGTTTTTATTTATTTATCATCAAATATTATGAATCTATTATGGCTTTGGTTGATTCATCATATACCAACGGTGTAACCGTATAGCATATTTGCATAAACATTTTTTCGGAGAAAAACAAAAACGTACGATAATCGGATCAATACAGGAGTAATCGTGATTTCGAGTAGGAGGTATATTTACCATTTACTGTTATTGTCAATTAACCGTCTACCGAAAAAAAATGGCACACACGCACGTTATTGTTTATTATAAGATGTATCCGCTTATTTGGTTTTACGTGCAAATTTGCCAGTATAAATGATCAAAAATTGTTACGAAATCGACCAAAAATACAATAAAGAGATAATATAACATGGCTTCAGAACTTTGGTGACACCGCGACAAAAATCCTCTGGCCGAATACGGGGATTCGGGAGAGTCCTCGAGACGCGGAATGATAACTTACCATCTGTACACGACAATGTACGGATTTCTCTCCCGAAGAACCTCACACTCGGCGGTGTTGCATACAGCCAGGCGCAAACAGATTTTTTAGAAGTTCAATCCCTCCCCCCTACAAACATCAGAAAATAATGCAATGAAAGAATTTAAAAAAAGTTTACCGCGAGACTCGCGAATAAAATATAGAAAAAATGTAAACACATTTTACGCAATGAGTGCAATGCAGTGCGCTATTCATTGATATTTGTTCGAAAACTTTTTTCCCGCTTCAGCCCTTGCACGCGGCAACATAACATTGAAACAGCGACAAAAACGATATCGCGCACACGTAGTGCCGTGAACGTAGTGCCACTCGCTTACAAATGCACTCATAACGCAAAAACAAGAACGTGCGTACCGGTACAAATACTTGTATTATCCACCGTGCCGTACATAATACGCAGACGGTGTGCGCGTAATACGCCGTAGCGGAACGGATACATTTTGTGTCCGAGCTCCCGCGGAAACGCTTTTGTGCGCACGTAACTCGCGACGAATATGTGTACACTATGCTTGTAAGTCCAGCCGAGATCATTTCTGTCGCCAGCGGTGATCCCGAGTACCACGGGTACGCGACAATACGAACGGAACGGTTTCTGCGAGCGATTAGTGTAAAACGAACGAAACGTTCCTACGAATGTCCCGTGTGCCACCTGCGTGTCCTCGTACGTATACCCCTCGTATCATATTCCTGCGAGATGTCACGTCGGTATCGATCTTGGACGAGCACGGGATTGTCTACGACTGTCCTGCTATTGTGCCGCGACCGAAAGCGAGAAATACCAACGCACGATGGTACGCACACGACGAACAATAGTTGTGTATCAATTGTAAACACTTCTGCGCGGAAATATTTTTACCAACAGTGTTGGCGTGGATATCCAATGTTCGGTGCATTCGTAATAGCTTTTATTTCAGTGCGCGCGTAAACGATTCAAAGATAACAAAAATTGTTTGCGTGGTATACCGTTATGCGTGTAAAGGGATCCGCGTCCTTTTTAGATATTTGTTTATTATAATTTTCAGAATAATAACAGCGAAAAAATAACTGTTGTGAGGCACGATATGAATGAATACATAAATTAAATGGAAATTCCGTTTTGTGAATGATTAGACTGCCCCGCGTGCCACCATGATTATTCATGAAGATCATAATGAAATAAACATTTGAAAAGATTAAAACTGTATAAACGCGGTAATCATATTCAATTTGCGTTGATTTCATTTAAATATTATTTTCGACCGTTTCCGTATTATATATATGTATCTTTCATTGTGTCGTGACTTTTGCGATTTTCGGTTTTGAAATTTCTGATAATTGCTGTGTTACTGTACGTGAATGTATGTTTTGTACTTGAGTACCATATGACAGGTCATCGAAGACTATAATACCAAAACGTGGATCATCCCAAGACGGTTGGACTGAAGATGTGTTCAGCAAATAATATAATGATTGCGAATGAACTGTATAGAAATATATCAGGGATAAAAATGAAATATTAAATTTGCGTTGCGGCGATTTCGTGTTATTTATTCGTCGAGTTAATCGCATTGTATAATTATTAAATTTAACGTTAAACGGTCGTTTACAGTATTATATTACTATTACTATACGAGTATATTTATGCACTCGCCCGATGGGCATGTTTATATTACCAGTTTCGTGTCGAGCTGACGTTGGAATTCTTTTTTTCTTTTAAAATTTTTTTTTTTTTTTTACTTTCATTCCGTCTTGGCCATCTCGCACAGTCCCATCCGGAGCATTTATTTTTTTTAAATCGCAACGTTCGGTGGTTTTTTCTCACGCAGCCGGTACAGCATACATAATTATTGCTACAAGTTCAACAACACCGCTTAACTTGGACGGGAGAATGCTTAGCAGTCGGTCGGGAAAAAAAAACTGTTATAATTGTAAATTTCCTCTCGCTCCCACCCCGTTTCGAACTACTGTATACATCACTCCGTACGTATAAGTTATAAAGGACGCCGCTAATAAAACTATAGAACTCACGAGTTTAAGGTTCAATCGCTTATTAAATTTAACAATGGATATGAAGACTCAAATTTCGTTCAGTTCCTAACTGTTCGAATTTGGCAACAATTAAAAATAAAAATAAATAGTTACATATGAAATATTGGTGTTCTAAACTCATAAAGGATTTCGATGAGCATGTGAGAGCTGTGCAACACCAAGACACGTATTTTAATATGCGGTACGAGTGAGAGGAAGAGTACCTATATTGCCAAAAGTTCGAAAGTAATAAGAAACGAAGGCAACCTATACTTAGTAAAACGTGTAAAATGAAAATGTAAAATGAAAAATCAAAGTCAATGATACTTTTTTTTTTTATCGCAGAGTATTTGCAATATTCATATTGCACGGTGTAGGGAAATTTGATCATAAATCACGATTTTCTTTTTTCGGTTTGAACAGACAGCGAGGGAGGAAACCTGTCCATTGATTGAGCCTTCCAGGTATTTGGAATAATTATCGATTAAAATCGTTTCCTACTTCTCCCCTCCTTCCCCGCTAGTTAACCGTAAAGTCCATTCGGTTAAAAGACCCTCGGGTCTGCGCCACGCAGTGTGAGTCGTCCACACTCGTCATACGTTGCAGGCTCAAGAGCTCTGGGCGTGCGGTTCGCACGAGGTGCTTGGAACAGACGGCGGAAACGAGAAAATATTCAAACGGTTCAAACACCGTTCTGGTGGACATTGATTTCAAGTCATGATATACCTTTGAGCACACGAACGCATATTTTTTCCCACTACACCGAGAGTTATTTCGGATATTTTCGTTTTTTCCGTACACGGATTCGAAATAATTTGATGTTCACAATATTTATATATATATATATCCGTTTTTTACTTGTGACACGAACCGTTTCGCTTCGTAACGCATTGCGCGACTGCACTGAAAGCCATGGCCGTGCACGCCATTATGGTGTATTATACATATTATCGTCATAACGTGCGCCGTTGCAATAGATACGGACGCACAGACCGGATACGTGTAGTCGTTCGTGTTCGGAGTGCGTTTCGATGCGTTTATCCGGTAGGTACGTAACGCACGGCGAGCATACACAGTCTTACGGGTGGTGGTGGTGGAAACATGATAAACAAGACCGTCCGACGCTCCGAAAAGCTGAACAACGCACGTTTTCGCCAAGATCGCTCTTGCCGGCTGATAAACGGTTCGATTGATTTCAATATTAAAAAATTGTATTATAAAACGATCATTATATTCCTAAAAACATAATACAATGAATCCTACATCATTAATACATCATTAATACAGCATTAATACCAGATGTGTTAAAAACAATTTTCTATTAAATTGGCCGAATAAAACCACTTCAGGACATTTTCAAATAATATATTATCATAACCTATAGGTACTATAACAATAAATAAAATTCTTTTCGACATTTTAAATCTTCTACTTGGTTTATTAAAAAAAAATCTCTAGGGCAATTAGAATTAGATGATACAATATTTAATGGTAAGTACGTCATGATACATTGTATACGAGTATATTTATTTATAAGCACTTTTTTCATTTTTCCTAACTATTAGTTATTTTTATTAAGTATTTGCTATTATTACTTGTTACCAGAAAATGTAAGATGTGTTATTGTAAGAACTCCTACACGAGTTTCCTCAGTGAGGCCCAGTATTCGTTGTACGAAACGAAATAAAAATAAATATTGAAAACGCGCTAGCGTTCAGCTTGTAATCGGTAAACGTTCCGTCGGGACGTTCGGTAGTTCGGGACGCATTTTTCCGAAACCCGAAGCCAACGCTGTTACGGTTGAAGTTGGCCAATTGGAACAGTTACTGTTGGTGCTCAAAACGACATGATGTGCGAATACGATTTCTCGATGGCGTTTCGCACGCTCGCGCGACAAAAAAAAAACAAAAAAACCGGTACAACAGCTATAGCTGATCGTCTATTACCGACTTGCGGTAGATTGGACCGGAAAACCAAAACACAAAACGAACTCCGATTGCCTTGAACGGTTTATTATTATTTTACGTTTAAACTGTTCGAAATAATTAAACAAATAAATATTCAGCCGATTGTAAACCGTCGAAACCAAACAATAATGCCGCGGCACGGAGTGTTGCGCGAGTGAAATCAAAGACGTTGTCTGCGAGACAAGCGTTCGTCCCTGGCTGTAACTCGATGTACACGGTTGTTCCGTGTTCGCGTACGCGAGACACGCCGCGTGTCTCGATCATGTCGATCGGATTCGCGACTTCCGAGCAGAAACGTCGGCCGAACCAAAAACCGCGGTGATCGCAGCCCAAGACCGAGACCGTTCGGCTTCGAACTCCGCGCCGATGACCGCGTGCGTTTTCCACCGATTTATCGGTTTCGGGTCGGGACGGTGGAAAATATCGAAATCGACGGTCTCGCGAAGAACGATTGTTGGCACAACGAAAACAGTACGGGTACGGGGTCCGCGGTTCCGGTACGGGGTTTTGGCGCCGCCCGTTGATGTTTTCGTTTCGAACGCTTGCGAGACGGATAATCCACGAAAACGGAAAATTCCACCCCGACGGCACGCGGTGTGACGTCAAAACACTTAACTGGACCGACCGACGAAACGTTTTACCGTTTTTCTGAATATTTCCGCACACGCTTCCGGCACCGTGTCGTCTCTACGCCGTTCGCGCTTATTGATTGCCGTACTCGAACCGCGCCAAAGTGGTTCGTTCGTATCGCGCGCCTACGGGGTACGGTGTGACGAAGCCATTCCGTGCACGGGTGTCCAGTCGGTTACTCGGGTGCGCGCGATTGTCGACGAAAATGTGAAACCGTCAAAAGTTGAAAACCTTGCATAACAATATCTGTAACGACCGCAGTACGCCCGACACGATCGCAGGTGGTTACACAATCGTCCATTAACGGGGTTCGACGTGATCGATAAACCGTTTTTCGAACATCGAAAACAGCGACTCACGTTTGGGTCGTTCGCTCTTAATGGACCCTTAAATTGATCATCATTGTGCGTGTAGTTCAGAACAAGTGACGGCGAAATCAATCAGTGAGCTGAATTAATGGACCATTGAGTGTTATTATAATTTACGAACTCTGAAACGATAAATAACATTCTTTGGGAAATATTTAAATATTTAAACTCAATGCGAGTCGAATGGCATAACTGGGGTTATGACGTAAATGTTTTACTTAATTACAATTCAGACGTTTTCGTTTATTTATAATAAAATGTATTCGCTAAGGAAAACAAAGAAATAAACGTATGCACTTTAAGGTGTTCGAAAACACGTGAAAAAAAAAAATTTTAAATACGATATGCCTTAGCAATTATATTTTATTAAGAGTGTAGTTTATGGAATACATTACGTTTCGAAAAATAAAACCCGTGCGAATTTCGACTTCAAAACGCGTCATATCGAATGAGCATATAATTATACGAGTAAGTGCATTTATTGATGAAAGAAGAGCATCAAATATGTTTTAACACAGTACTTCATAAGTTTATAATTATTAAACGTCAGTCCGTGAACGTCGTCGTACGATTTCGGAATTAAAAATTGCAACAGTTGACGGTTTTACTGCGTACTACAGTCATTGATTTAAAACCCATCAGGAACCTATTAACACATAACGAACAATTTCCATGTGACATCAATTTGGACATTTTGAAAGATGATCATTATCTAAACATTATATACAACGCAAATAATAATCAATGCGGTAGTGTTTAATTTGCATGTGCGTCATTACACGGTGATGTTATTCAAACAGAGCAATGATGAGTCCTGGCTGATTACTTTTTATGGTCACTGTCAATACCGTTTAACTGGAAAATTACTTTACCGGGGTGAATGTAATTAAAAGCGAGAACGACATCTTTAATAAATTCCGTACAGTGAAATCAATTGTTTTGGTCGAATAACTATATTGTTGTTAACACGATAAAATCTAGTCGGGCTGTATACTCGTGTTCGGAAAGAAAAATGATAAAACGAAATCGTAACTCTTCTGTGCCGTATATCTGCATTTCAGTATTGATGTTATATACGCATTTCGTTCGTTGGTGCCTACCATCGTTAATGCCGTAAACAATTTAGCATTCGACCGGTAAAATGGTTGCAGCGCACAGTTGAATATATTTCAAATTATCCACAACCAATATAAAGTGTACATTTTTTTAGAGCAGTTACAACAAGTTTGAAATGAGTGTACAATTTGGCAAGCATTTTCGAGTTAGCAATATTTTAGTTGAGTCAAAACTGAAAAAATGTAGTGACACTCGCAACGATTTTCCCGCCGCGGTGGTTCGGAGCATTTTTATACTTATACCGCCGTAAAATATAACTACTGCCCAATTATGATCTTGTGTTCCAGATAAGATGCTGTTTGTTTTTTATCAGTTTAGGAAACAAATGACGTTAAAAACGTTCGAACATTTAGTTGAACTTTGACCATAAAAACGGTCCGAAGATAATTTCTCCGGATACGCAATGATAATCTGCAATTACTAATTTGTTTGCAATACGGGATAAAATCATCTACATCACCTGTTACGTATATACAGCAGGCGCTAGGTAACAGCGTGTAATAAGACAATCTTATCAACTTTAAAACTGGTAACGACACAAAGTGTAATTCGAAAATGATGTGTAGTGAACCAAAAACGTGAGTCTGTGCCGTTCAACGCGCTTCCAGTTCGTCAACAATGTGAAGACCGATCGTATTGTCTTTTATATTATTGGAACGCTATTTATTTTCATCGAACTTGCGATGTTGTTTTAACAACGAGATTCGGAATAATAATAAACTTCAAACCATATTTTGAAAACACCCGAACGGTTTATAATCCCGTGGCAGCTTTCACCATCAAATCGTGTACAATGATACACGAATATAACAGTAAACATCAATCTTAATAATCATTAAGACTTCGTCGACTACTTTTTATCCGTGTTATTACATTTTTATCACTATTCGTTTGATTTATCAATATTATATTGATCGATATTTCAATTGTAATAACTTAGTTGCAAGGAAATAATAGTATACTATCAAATAAATTTGATTCTAAAACCATATGTCTAATTGTTGAGCTATATATTTGCACCCCGGATGATACGAAAATATAATTATAAAAAAAAAGTACACTAAAATATATTACAAATAAATGTTTTCTTATTCGACTGAAAAATAAAATTTTGTCGCAGCGGTAATTTGTGAAAAAACCACTAAAAGCTTCAATGCTTAATTACGCGCGGGATGTAATTATTATGATTATTATAAATTATTATTTGTTTGCATTACTTTTGAAAATATATATGTCATTTGTCTTTTTTATCACGGTAATAATTATAATTAATCAAATTATTTCGCTTCAAAACACACATAGCGAAAAGCGAAAAAATTAAATGAAATAAATTTAAATAAACTGTAACAGTTGGTAAATAAATTTGATAATAAGTAATAAGGTAAATTAAAAAAATATATATAAAATAAAAAAACCGGATGGGCCTCGCTCTGCTGTACAGTTAGGGGTGGAGTGCACCTCGCTTATAGGATAGGTCATTATTATAATGGATTTGTTAAATTTGAATGCAATGATAGATATCATTGTATACGAATAACGATTCTGAACGGAGTTCATATGTTAGTCTAGAATATAATACAATGTTATTTATAAATATTATATAAGTATATTTTATTTTTAAACGAAAAATTTAGAAAAACCGAAAATTTAAATTGTCTATAAATAAGTCAAAATATGTCAAAATAATTTGAAATCTTAACCATGTATAGAAAACGTCAATATAAAGATTTAATGATAATTTCAAGTTGTTGCGGTTTTTCATTTTTGAGTTAGAGCATTTTAAAAAAGAACCGGATGGGCCTCGCTCTGCTGTACAGTTAGGGGTGGAGTGCACCTCGCTTATAGGATAGGTCATTATTATAATGGATTTGTTAAATTTGAATGCAATGATAGATATCATTGTATACGAATAACGATTCTGAACGGAGTTCATATGTTAGTCTAGAATATAATACAATGTTATTTATAAATATTATATAAGTATATTTTATTTTTAAACGAAAAATTTAGAAAAACCGAAAATTTAAATTGTCTATAAATAAGTCAAAATATGTCAAAATACTTTGAAATTTTAACCATGATTAGAAAACGTCAATATAAAGATTTAATGATAATTTCAAGTTGTTGCGGTTTTTCGTTTTTGAGTTAGGGCATTTTAAAAAAACCGATATCATTTGTCAGTCTAGAACATTCTACATTATATTATATTTTACATGTAATTTTATGTCAATATTCGATGTTCAAACGCTTATAAAAAAAAATTGTGCCTATGGATTTTAATAATTTTTTAATGACATTAAGAACTACTTCTGTGGAATCTTCGATTAAATTTTCAAGTATTTTGTAGAAGCCAAATTTTTTTTATCACCGATTATAAAAATAAAATGTAAAAAAATCGAATATTTTAAATGACTATAAGTGGCTTAAAAATCAATATAATATTTTGAAAAAAATATTGCATAAAAGAAATATCAATCTTAACAGCTGGTAGAAATTTCAAAAATCTGCGACTTATACTTTTTGAATTATAACAAATATTTAAAATCGTCTGAGAATAAATCGCTATTTTATGCAATTTCGTAAATATTTAAATTTCAAACAGTCATACAATTTTTTCCTCTTAGTCCGGTAGAATTTTTTTTAAAGATTTTTGAAGAGTAGCTCATAGATAACCTAGTGTTAAAATTTTGAACCTTAAGTATGAACAAAAAAAATTTTATGAATTTTTATCTACAAAATAACTTGCAAATTATCGTGATTTTTACACATTTTATACAAATTTGAGAATTAAGGGCTTATAAAAAAAAATTGAGTTAACCGATCACCGATATTTTTTAGTTACAATAAGTTTAACTTATTATAAACCTAGTATAAAATTTTCAAGAGTTTTCGCTCAATCAATTAAATTTTATAGATGTTTAAAAACAAAAATTTAACAAAAATCGAAAATTTAAATTGTCTATAAATAAGTCAAAATATGTCAAAATACTTTGAAATCTTAACCATGTATAGAGAACGTCAATATAAAGATTTGGTGAAAATTTCAAGTTGTTGCGGTTTTTCATTTTTGAGTTAGAGCATTTTAAAAAAAACCGATATCTTTGTCAGTCTAGAATATTATACAGTATATTATATTTTACATGTAATTTTTTGTCAATATTCGCTGTTCAAACGCTTATAAAAAAAAATTGTGCCTATGGATTTTAATAATTTTTGAATGACTTTAAGAACTACTTCTGTGGAATCTTCTATTAAATTTTCAAGTATTTTGTACGAGCCAAATTTTTTTTATCACCGATTATAAAATAAAAATGTAAAAAAATCGAATATTTTAAATGCCTATAAGTGACTTAAAAATCAATATAATATTTTGAAAAAAATATGACATAAAGGAAATACCAATCTTAACAGCTGGTAGAAATTTCAAAAATCTGCGACTTATACTTTTTGAATTATAAAAAATATTTAAAATCGTTTGAGAATAAATTGCTATTTTATGCAATTTCGTAAATATTTAAATTTCAAACAGTCATAAAATTTTTTCCTTTAATTCCGGTAGAAATTTTTTTAAAGATTTTTGAAGAGTAGCTTATACATAACCTCGTGTTAAAATTTTGAACCTTAAGTATGAACAGAAAAAATTTTATGAATTTTTATCTACAAAATAACTTGCAAATTATCGTGATTTTTACATATTTCGTATAAATTGTAACTTTGAGCACTTATAAAAAAAAATTGTGACTTACGATTTTAGATTTTTTTTTATCAGTTAAGGAACAACTTATAAGAAACCTTGTATTAAATTTTCAAGATTTTCTAGGCAGCCAAAAAAATTTTATCGTTATTTAAAAAAAAAATACTTAAAAATATTGAAAATTTCAATTGTCTATAAATAGCTTAATAAAAGTCAAAATACTTTGAAAATTTAATGGTGTATAGAGAACGCTAATCTAAACATTTGGTGAAAATTTCAAGTATTTACATCGATTAGTTTTTGAGTTATAGCAAAATAAAAAATTTGATTATGTAAAAAACTGGTTTTGCGTAAAAACTTTCGTTTTTCCCAAATTTTTTTATGGTTTTTCCCGTCGCATTTAAAAAATATTGGAAATTTTTAACTTTTGACCCCCCAAAGTACCAAATAGATTCACTTTCCTTTCAGAAAAGTTGCTACATAAGGCAATCTAAGCATTTTTACTGCCCCAAAACGTGTCGACAGACAAAAAAAAAAAAAAAAAAAACACACATCATTGTAAAATCAATACATTCTTCACTCCGTTCAGAATCTAAAATTGTGAGCTCATGCGATGAAATTTTACAAAACAATTTTGTTTTGTGAAAATTTACGTGGAATAAATAATGTATAATTTACATAAAATATAAAATGCAGTGGTGCAGAGAATATAAAATATTTGTTTTGCACAGTGGTTGAGACGTCATCGTAAAGCGTGTTTCGTCTTAGATTAAGGACAAATAAATATCTATGCATTTGTCATTTATATCAAAATTAACCAATAAAAATATAAGAACAACCCTATGGATAACAATGTAAAAACAATTAGTGGTAACAGAATAGTAACAGTTATCGAATGTAAAAAAATTGCAAACCTTTCATTATTGCAGTAGCTATTACTCGAAGTTAATATTAGTTAAATTAAAAGACCATCATGATACAAATTAAAATAAAATAGATGTTTTTAGTTTAAAAAATATAAACACAATGTGTCTTAATTCACAATAAATTGAATCATAAAATTCAAATTGATATTTATCCTACATTGGTTAAATGTTATTTTTTTTTTCTGTAAACTTATCTAACATTATGGTATTATTATTTTTCATAACGTTGTTTTAATGAATTTATTTCTACTTTCTGTTTCTATTTCCTATTATTATTTTATTGTTTGTTTTTATTTGTAGAATAATAATTAAATGCATATACCACATATATATATATATATATATATATATATATATATATATATATATATATATATATATATATATATATATATTATTTATTAAATAAATGTTATTGATAAAAATAAGTACAACTGTTTGTACAAGGATCTCATTAATTTTTACGAACAGACAAATAAATAATAAAAAAAAAATTACATAACAATAGTGTCTATTGGCCTAGGGCCTACCGATATACAATAACGATCCAGATAACGAAGATGGTATGTGACACGGTAAGCTACTACTACATACACGAACATAATGGTCTGCGAACCATACTTAGATCATGGGGTCCATTTTGCAGTCTACTACAAATAAAACTCTCTACTCCCGAACCACAAATATTTCAATGTAATATAAAAATTATATTTTACGTTCAGCTAAGCATTTTCGTCAAAATAATCGGGGTCATTTTCAAATACTGTTTTTTATCACAAAAATGCAAGTTTATTTCGATCGAAAAGATTTTAATTTGATAATAGTCAGGTGGGTGGGAAAAACTTCGACATTGATCGGATGAACGGCATTTGTACGACTTCCCATCCTCTCTTTCCCACCATCAACGATCACCGTCATCAATGACTACGATCGGCACACCATCCGTTCGTCGGATATTGGATTCGTGCGAACAATAATTTTCAAAAATATAACCGCATTCGGCATTTCAGTGCACTAGAGGTGCACTAGAGGTTTCCTTTTGAAAAACATAACGATTTTCACGATCGGTGGAGGGTCAAGTCCAAATCGTATCATCTGCGATTATCGTTTATCGTGTCACCGCCCTTTGTTGCGCATACCGGAAGCAAACTCGAATTCGCCTGAAATCGGTACGTACCCGTGTCTGGGTTTTAAAAAATTGCCGTCGGTTCGGAGCTTTGGCGGAAACGCCGAAACGCGTACGGGAACCGCGAAATCCAAAGTTCGCAACGGAGCTCGAAAACTCGGGACCGGCTGGCTCGAAGAGACCGTTTTCAGTGATAGTGATTAGATACGGGAAACGCGATGCACAAGACGATTCCGGGTGTGAAACCAGCAATCCGCACGTAATGTAACCGATATTCTTATTATTTGTAAATGATCTAACACGGGTGTGGTTTAACTTTATTTATTTATGAGTTTTTTTTTTTTTTTTTGTTCTTATACCTCTTTTACATTTTATATTTTTATTTATTTCCCATACCGCATAGTTTGCATGCATCACGTGTGTCCGGGACGAGAGAAAAAAAAGTGATGTATATTATATACGCGGTTTGATATTGGTTTTGTGCCCATTAATCGATCATAAACGTCTTCGAATTTCAGAAAAGATGGTCGCACGTGTGCCGGTCGGTATCGAGAATTCACGTTCGCCGCCGCTACGATATTGAATTGCGCAAACGGTCCGTAAGCCCGCGGTTTGATTTATATGCACGCCAAAATAAATCTAATCCGTAACAACGATCCCGACAACATTCGGATGTGCGAAACGTCACGTATCGCTCCGCACGTGTCGAAACATCGACTCGTGATTATTTTTTCGACACCGCGAACACTTGACCGGTCGTTTACGTCCATCGAACGCACAGTCCTCGCGGGGTTGAACGCATCGCGGTCGATGAACGCGTCAGCGGGATGTTCTGTTCGCAACACCGATGTCCCGAAGTGCGATTTGTTTTTATCCGATTGTGTCCCGGTCGAACTCGAACCCGCCGTCCATCATCTCAAATCTGCCCGTACAGTCGCCGTGCGTACCGAGTGATCTCTTCCAACGTGATTGATCCGGGGAGGGGGGGGAAATAAGTATAAAAACGTTCGTGTTCTTCGCCCTTATTCGGACGGTTTTTTTTTTCTTCGCACGAACCTCACGGTTTCATATTATTTTTCGTAAATTCCGTATATTTATAAATCCAATCTTACATCCCCCTCTTATTTATAAATAAATATAAACTTTTTCCCTACTTGACAATGATAATATAAATATATGTATATATCTGTATATATATTATCATAGTATATGCTATGAAAAATTATAAAAAAAAAAAAGGCTGAAAGGTAAATTTTATAAAAGTGTAGTGAGACCAACTATGCTGTATGGTTCAGAGTTTTGGGCGGTTAACAAGAGAATAGAACAAAGTATGAGTGTCGCGGAAATGAGAATGCTTAGATGGTTGAGTGGAGTGACAAGAGAAGATAGAATAAGGAATGAATACGTGAGAGGTAGTGTTGGTGTAGCGCCAATTGTGGACAAGATGAGAGAAAATAGGCTGAGATGGTTTGGGCATGTGATGAGGCGAGAGGAAACGAATGCAGTAAGAGTGGTTATGAAGATGGACGTTGAAGGGAAAAGAGGAAGAAGAGGAAGACCAAAAAAGAGATGGTTGGAGACTTTGGAGAATGATATGAGGGCTGTCGGTGTGTGCAGAGGAGATGTGATTGACCGAGTAAAGTGGAGGTGTAGGACAAGGGTGGCCGACCCCAAATAGTTGGGAGGAAGGCGAGGCAAAAGAAGAAGAAGAAGATGCTATGAAAAATTATAATTTCAAATATAATATTTTAATATATACAACGGATTTAGTTGTAGACTTAACGGTTTTATGCCGATACAAACAAACATATATATATATATATATTTATAATGATTTGATAAACATCCTCAATTACTGAGATTTAAACGCCAAAGACATTTCAGACAACCCGTCTAGAAGTCTTAAAAGAAGATAATTTAAAAATATATTAGCGTTCACTCCTTATCAAATACATTGTTAATGTCGCCACTGCAGTGCACATGCTTAAGTCATTCAATACGAGTATCTAGGTTCACTATATCATTAATAATTTCATATTTATTCAAAAAGTGTAAATAATTTTAATGTTTATGGACTCTTTTTGTCATAATCATCGTAAAAATCAAAGGATAAC